>JACJUY010001709.1:98797-115294 GCA_014220935.1 Platorchestia sp. MABIK | reverse complement strand
AAAAATTTTTTTTTTTAAATTAAAAAAAAAAATAAGGCCTAAATCGAAAAAGTTAATCAATGAAAAAAAGTTTACTTTCAACATATACATATAGTGGCCAAATTTCAAACGAATCGGATGAAAAAAATTGAAATCTTGGGTTGACCTCCAATGGTTTTTTATAAGGATTTACATAGCAGTGCAGAAAATTATTCTATACTCACGTTTGGTACGTAGCTGAGTGAAATTTTAAAATTCTATTTCGTATCTTCAAAGGTTTAAAAATGAATACCCCTGAAACATACGTACTTTAAGAAGAAAATTTTTCATGACCAGTTCTTTGAAAGTGGATAACAAATTGAGACAGACTTCGTCTAACGACGAAGTCTGAAGCCTTGCAGTAGGCAAAAAAGACGTGTTCTGGGCCACGTTCTCTAATGGCGTCCAACTCTCACAAAAATGGGAATCATAAAACACAGAAGTAGTAAGTAAAATCCAAGTTAATCTACGGATGGATATCAACTAGCATGCTGCTATACGTCGTTGTAATAGTTCAGTGTCTTCCAAACTGATCATAAATTACCCCTTGGGGGTATTTTAACACATTTTCGGGGGTAATGGAGGGGTGACGGAAAAAATTCTTCAACTACCAACTCAAGTCAGAGTGAACTCAACTAGCTTCAACACTACACCATTCACAAGTTGTTGATATCTTAAGTAATAGTCATTTAATGCGCATAATATACATATACAAAATAAAATATCTCAAGTATTTTATTTTAACCATATGTTTTAATGCTAACTTGCTTTGTGAAATGGGTTGCATGCTTACTGTGGCATATTAAATCGGTTGGTAAGCTGAAAATGGTTGGGAACCACTGTCTATAGCTTACCTACGGCTGTGATCACCACGTCGTTTTCCTACGTACTTCTACTAGGATGCTTCGTTCACGACGTTCTCGTAGTTAATTAACAATTTAAACAACTTATTTACCACAAGTGATACAGCAGAAAATTGCTTCTTAAGTCTAGTAAATGGACACATTTGAGTAAAGCTACTTGTGAGCCTTAATAAGTTCAGCGACTTCTATGGCATCCTATTATCAACGCTATTTTAAGATTTACCATTATCTAAAACCTAATTCACTTAACCTAGTTGCACAATTAACTGATCAATGAAGTGGTTCTCTCAAGATTCGATGCTTATCGACCGCAATTGGTAAAACTGATGTTCAACATTCAACTTCAATTTAAAGTCAACTGTAAAAAGCTATTTTGAAAATAACAGTCATTAACTATAGATCATGTCCTCATTCAGTTCTAATTAAGCATTTATGAAAATTAAGTTTGTCACTACTCGTCGGTCAGCAGCATTATGAAAATCCTCTCCGTGGCCACCGGTGGCGCACGTTGCGGTCAAAGTGTTAATTTCACAGAAATAGTTCATTTGGGCGAGATGGACAGTTGATGTACTGTGCTAACTAGTATTAACAGTGAGTAAAAAAATAATGTGCCTGTGTACCATGATGTGAGGAATATTACAAATCAAGAGGTTGTAGCACTTCCCAAGTTTAATTATATGGATATAAGCCCTTTAAAAAAGACGTTTAAAAACTTCTGAACTCAGCAGAAGTTTCCAAATTGAGTAGAAAATATCTGAAGTCTCGCTCTTTTTGTTTTGAATCTCTTCAGGCACATAACTATGAAGAAATTATTTGTATAATCAACCTTTCTTTCTTAATTCCAACACATTTAACGCAATCGGTCACGTCTAGGCATTTTAAATATTTATAGATTGAGAAATTCAATCCATCCATCTTCATCCTTCAATAATTCACCCTAATTCACGATGTTAATTTTGCCAGTCCTCTGAAGTCAAAGATCCAGCATTGTAGATTATAAGATTGGAATATGTGGAATATATGATTTTTTCAGTATATAAGAGTAATCATTCTATGCAGTGTACATACACCTGTTCCTCAATTAGAAAAACGACATGAAGAAAACCTCCTAACTTTAAACTTAATTTCTTCACATCAAATTCCTTTTTTTTCAAGATCAAGTTCTACTGTAAATTACAGCAGAACTTACAGTAGAATTTTTCAAGTTCTACTAAAATTACAATAGAAATAGAAGTTAATCAAGATTTTACCAAATTAAATTCATTTTATCGAGCTCTAAATAGCGGACCTGGAAGTCAGACTAACCTTCAGTGTCTTGTCCGCGAGGCTTTGAATGTGTTGGGCAAGACATGGGACTATCCATCTTCCCCCATTGTCTCAATTGCTTAAATTGACATGACAGCCCTTCTGTCATCCAAGAAATCGCCCCAATTTACCCTATTTTGCAAGCGGGGAGTTCAACATAACTAAGAAGAAAGAAAGATACATTTATCCATTCACCCATTGTCATTTGAATGCAAATATTGAGAAAGCATTTATCTAAGCTTTGACCTGATTAAGGCAACCAACACAAAACGACAAAGTGACTTAATTTAATTATTATACACCAGAATAAAATGACATAAAGACTTAATCTAAATACTATACATAAGCATAAAACGAAAAAGTGACTTAATTTAATTACTATACACCAGAATACAATAACATAGAGACTTAATCTAATTACTATACACCAGCACAAAACGACAAAGTGACTCAAACTTAATTACGATATACCAGCATAAAACAACGTAGAGAGAATGAGTTTCACAGTTGTGAGCTTAGTTAGACCTTTTTTCCGTTGAAATTAGTTTTTATGTATACAATATCCTGAAACGAGAACAAATTCTGCTGCATTCTCTGAAGAGGTCAATATTTTTGGTCTAAACCGAGCGTCGAGGAGCTAACAAATTCTCATGTTGGCTTGCAGATTTTACAGCCATAAAATGTATGGAAGAACTCATTGATAATTATAATGCATGTCTGCAGCCTTCAGAAGCAGATATCCACGTATATTTTATCAGAAAAACATTTTAGCATTATTTATCAATCTTATTGTACTAAACTTGAGAGACAAGCTAATGCTGTATCGCTGGTGGTAAATAAATTGTTTAAATTATTTATATTTTTAAAATTGTTTAAATTGCTTAAACGGTTTAAATTTTTCAAACAGTTTAAACTGTTTAAATATGTCAAACATTGGAAATTGTTTAAATTGCTTAAATGGTTTAAACTGCTTGGATTTGTTTAAATTGTTGAAATTGTTGGCATTTAGCGCCATGACTATTAGGTTTCACTTTCAGGCTGCTCGACCAGCGCAGCCTGCAACGCATCATTTGTTAGGACTTCGCTACAAAACTTTCTGTTATGTTCGAGGAGCATTTGATGGAAAGATGTTCCCGGAATTAGTGTGTAATTAAATAAGCTAGAATTCATTAATCTCTGTGTTATTTTACGGTTGAAATGGAAAAAAACGCGCGTATTTTGGTGCTTTTCCACTTCTTTTACGGTCAAATTAAAAAACTGGCATATTATGCGGATTTTTCCGTTTCTTTTTAAGGTCAAACTAAAATCAACGTGCATAATTTGTGAATTTTCCCGTGTAGAACACGTGAATACATAATATAAATAAGTCTAAGCGTTTTTCCTTCTGATGTGAAACGAGCCTGTTTTCTAACCAGGCAAAAATTTTAAAATGCATTTTGCCCAAGTGCACGTTCCTTCTTGAAACAACAAATTTTTTGTTTGTCATCAGAGTTTATCCGAATTCAGACAGTGTTTAGCGGTAGAGAGTCTTTATTCTACATCCTTGTGTAAGCTAACTCCTATTTAATATTTCTTGTTGTTTTTTGATTCTGATTAGATTTATTGCAGCAACATTCAATGTTTGCACTCACTGAATGCGTTTGTCTACCTCCCTTTGGGAATACATTTTACATGCCGTTCTCTCAATCATCTAATTCTACAAATAACATGAGTATCACGGTACCCACGTACGTGTGTATACCAACTAATGATCTTCACGTTAAGATATTTTGAAAACCAATGATGTCTTTTGCATCATCTTTATTAGAATCAAACTTTTTTTATTTAATATTTTTTTTTCTTTGCCACTGTACTTTTTAGTCACGTGAGGCGGTAGCCCAGCTACCATGGTGGTCTGTTAAATGCTTACTTCTCGTTCAAATCAGACCAATTTTTTGTTTGCAACTGGGTTTCATTCCAGTAACATTTTCCAAGTAGTATAGGAGCACAAATATATAAAAAATACTGTCGTGTTATAACAAAATAGGCCATAGTTTGGCCCTTTCTTTCAATCACTAAATCAGCAATGCGATTGAAATGAATGTAATTTAACAGGTGAATCATAGATGAAAATTTGTATTCACCAGGCTGTCACTGACCTTCATTTGATTTTGCTGAGCATCAGGCAATCCTCATTGACTTGCAGGGTACAAAACTGAGGTACATATTCTTATCCTTAACTTTGTCTGAGAAAAACATCGCCGAAGTATTGATTTAGAAATCATTAAATCTCATCCATAATTCTACCATGAAAATGTTCTACAAATTTCGAGAAGCTTTGTTACAATCGTAGCTCGTTGATTCCTCGCAAAAGTGAAGTTACTCGTAAACATTCCGGTTTTCTGGAAGGTTTCCGATACCATTTTTTTCATTAGTTGTAATTGAAAGTAATTTTTTTAGAAGAAATTCTATTATCCTTATAGGCTTTTTCACATTATAAATAAACCCTCTATAGTTCTATCCTTATTAATCTATAATTCGTTTTTTCAAGTTCATCGCGAGTTAAAATACGAAGAAAATTGCTGATCTTACTTGACTCCAATTTATTGCTGACAGTGATTGCATGTATTTCTTCCAGCTTTGTAGGGCTCAGAAGTTGGAAAAGAAACCATGATACGTTTCTGACATGAACTACGGGAGCCCTGTCACTGATTTTACGTACCTCTTCCATCTTTGTAATGCTCAGAAGTTGGAAGAGAAATCATGATACGTTTCTGACATGAACAATGCCGATACCGATTGTACGTACCTCCTCCGGTTTTGTAGGGTGGATTAGGTGGAACATAAAGCACCATGATACATTTCTGACATGAGCGAACGCTGACACTGACGGTACCTCTTCCTGCTTTGTAGAGCTGAGAAGTTGGAAATAAACCATGATGGGTTTCTGACTGACACTGAACCTGTTGCAGGACGTCGTATGGAAGAAGATCGTGTACGCCGCTGGGTCCGAGCACGCAGATGTCATCCTGTCGCAAAGTAAGGGTGTGCTGACTCCTGATCCTAGGGTCACGCAGCTCAAGGACACGCCCCCCAACACCCACACCCTGCGGGTTGCCCCCTTCAGGAGCCGTGACGTCGGCACCTACGAGTGTGAAGTGCGCAGTGAAGAGGGAAACGTGGTCGCTGCCGCTCAAGTCGCTGTGCTGGCTTGTCTCTGAAATGTTTGACTTTGTTTATGCTTATGGTTTTATTTGACGCGTGATTCATTGGTTTTTATTTGCTACGTAATTCATGGGTTTTTATTTGCTTCCTAATTCATGGGTTTTTATTTGCTACGTAGTTCATGGGTTTTTATTTGCTACGTAGTTCATGGGTTTTTATTTGCTTCCTAATTCATGGGTTTTTATTTACTACGTAGTTCATGGGTTTTTATTTGCTACGTAGTTCATGGGTTTTTATTTGCTACGTAATTCATGGGTTTTTATTTACTACGTAGTTCATGGGTTTTTATTTGCTACGTAATTCATGGGTTTTTATTTACTACGTAGTTTATGGGTTTTTATTTGCTACGTAGTTCATGGGTTTTTATTTGCTACGTAATTCATGGGTTTTTATTTGATCCGTAATTTAATGGTTTTTATTTGACGCGTTATTTACGTAGTTACTGTGTTGCTTGTCACTGAAATTTTCGAGTTGGTCTATGATTTTGGGTTTTATTTGTGCTTGAATTTGAATTGAATTTGATAACTCACGTAGTTGCAGTGTTGGCTTGTCTCTGAAAATTTTTACTTCTTCAGTGCTTTTAGTTTTTATTTGACTTGAGAAGAAATTGGAGGGTTTTATCAATGAACAGTTTTTGATTCTGTTCACTGCACCATTCTGAAAATAGGAACATGACGCGTAATTCATGTTTCAAGATGTAGAACGCTACCCAGTCTAACTTTTTCGCCGGAGCCTGCATGTTTTTCGCCGCCTAAGCGATTTAATTACTTGGGCGGCGAAAAACATGCGTGCAGGCTGCAAAAAAGTTAGACTGGGTAATGATATTTTTTAAATGTTTCTTGAAAGTTTTGCTGAGGTGCGCAGGTTTGCTAGAACGGCAGACTGACGCACTGAGTGAACAGAGGGTGTGGGTGAGCGGGCCGGTACAGGCACGCCTGAAGTGTGTAACTCGCCTGAAGTGTGTAACTTGCCTGAAGTGTGTAACTTGCCTGAAGTGTGTAACTTGCCTGAAGTGTGTAACTTGCCTGAAGTGTGTAACTTGCCTGAAGTGTGTAACTTGCCTGAAGTGTGTAACTTGCCTGAAGTGTTATTTTATTTTGGATGTGGCTGCTCTTTACTCACTTTGAGGTGCTGTTCGCTTGTTTCTCATTACTTGTAACTCATTGGTAGTGCCTCGTTACTGGTAATTTACTGCCAATTTCTCTTTGCTTGTGACTCGTTATTAATTCTCGTTACTCGTAATTTGTAGGCAATTTCTCATTTCTTGTAGCTCATTGGTAGTGCCTCGTTACTAGTAATTTGCTGCCAATTTCTCTTTGCTTGTGACTCGTTAATAATTCTCGTTACTCGTAATTTGTAGGCAATTTCTCATTTCTTGTAGCTCATTGGTAGTGCCTCGTTACTAGTAATTTGCTGCCAATTTCTCTTTGCTTGTGACTCGTTAATAATTCTCGTCACTCGTAATTTGTAGGCAATTTCTCATTTCTTGTAGCTCATTGGTAGTGCCTCGTTACTCGTAATTTGCTGCCACTTTCTCATCACTTGTAACTCATTGGTAGTGCCTCGTTACTGGTAATTTACTGCCAATTTCTCTTTGCTTGTGACTCGTTAATAATTCTCGTCACTCGTAATTCGTAGGCAATTTCTCATTACGTGTAACTCGTTAATAATTCTCGTTAATAGTACTTTGTTACCAATTTTTGGTTACTTTTAGCTCGTAAATAGTTCTTGCTATTCGCAATTTGTGGCAATTTTCCTCAAGTTGTAACCCTTTAATAGTTCTTGCTATTCATAATTCGATACCAATTTCTTTTTACTCGCAGCTGATTAGTAATTTCTCGTCACCCACAATTTATCACCCATTTCTCTTTACTTACAACTCGTTAATATTTTTCTTGAACTCTTTCCTTTTTACTCATTTTTTCGAAACTCGTTTTTTTCACTCATTTTCCTAGACTCATTTCTTTTTACTCATTTCTTATAACTAATTTCTCTTTATTGATTTTCCAAAACTTATTTCCCTCTACTCATTTCTCTTCACTCATTTTTTCGAACCTCGTTTCTTTTTACTCAATTTTTCGAACTCATTTTTTTCACTCAATTTCCTTTCCTAATTTATTTTCACTCATTTTTCGAGACTCATTTGATTGTACTAATTTTTTTACTCATTTCCCTTTACTAATTTCTCTACTCTCATATCTTGTCACCGTGATGAGCGTAAGAGCCGTCGACTGCAGCAGCTAGACAGCCTGAGGCACCCATACAAGTCGGATAACTTAAAAATGATTAACATGTTAGTTTTCAATGTTTTAGTAAATGCTGCAAAATGTATTGTTATACCCACGTAAATTGCTAAACTCGCGCGAAAACCAATGAGAATATATTATCACTTATGCAGTACAAATTAATGGAAGTAATGGATGAATGTATTAATTAATCATGAATGTTATCAATTTATTTAAGATTGCGTAGGATAATGCACTGCTCCGCACTTTTAAGTCTAAGGGGACTGAATTTCTCACTACCTTTGTAGTTTTCCCTATAAATGTAAGCGCATTTCTGTTGATTTTACCTCACCTTCAAATTCAGTGGCACCTTCTGTTAAATTAGTGAAAAAGTTTGGATTGTCATTTTCAACAAATCTATACCATCAATTTGTTTCTTCAATTATTATTGCGTATTTGAAATGTGCTGCCCGTGATAGCGTGCTATCCACTGTACCTCTAACGTTTTTATGCCATTACTAGCGTACACGACCCGTTAAAAATGACGGGTTTTGATATTTTCTTTAAACAAATCTTCTAGATGTGGATGATAAACAAATTTATCTATCCTAACCATTATATATATCCTAACCCATGATTAAGATATTCGTGTACTTGAGCGCTGGTGAAACTCAAATAACAGAGACGGTCATGAAGCATCTTTTAAGAGCGTGACAGAGAGACAGACTAGCCAACTAATTTAATGAGTTCAATGAGAATTCCCATTGTAATCACATAGGAGAAATTACGTACAAAAAATGTAAGTTTTATTTATGTATGAATTTGAGTAAACGCCAGGCTTTTACATTATATAGTTTTGATACTCCATAGTTTTTTGTCGCTTGTACCAGAAAATCTCCTAACTGTCGGCCCTTTTCTTTCTGTGTTGTCTCACTATTTATCTATTCCTATGCTACATATCTGAACAATTTCTGTACCATTTATTGCTGTACTATTGTGCTATTTCTGTACTACCTAGCTTTGTACGATATCAGCACGTACTATTTCTGTACTATTTATCGTAAAGAAAATTTACGAAAATGTTATTTATACACATTTCAAATATTTTTTTTAAATAGGTTGGTTCTTTTGGAAATCTCTCGCGTACGAGGAAAAAAAAGAACCAATGTTTATGATATTTATGATTATGATAAAATTTATATGATAAATTTAATTTTATCATAAATTATGATAAAATTTATGATATTCATTACATGTTGTTTGGAGCATCAAAATTCTATCGTCAGTGCTGAAATAGAAAGAAAAAGTCCGACTTGAAACATGCAGAGAGGCTGTTGACTTTTTTACATCATGTTCCAGCACTGAAGAAGGAATTTTGATATTCCAATATGTTTGCGATAAATATCGTACATTTTAAAAAAAGGTCTCTTTTTATCTTTAAAATTACTGTCTTGAGCTCGTTTGACTTGACATGCTCGAATACTATGTATGAAAATGACAAAACTTGTCTACAAATATTTCTAACTCGCATACATTTTACTTCAGTGTGAACATGAAGAATATTGTTACTTTCTTGCTCCGTCTCATATTTTATAAAGTTTTTTGTAATAGAAAATGCACGAGAGAATAAAATTATACGGTTATTACTGACTTTTCAATTCCTCAAAATGTAATTACCAACGAGAACTTACTCATCGAGTTAGGTCGCACTCAGCGAATATTCATTCGCCATTTTCAAACCAACTGATGTCTAATTTAGACCATGAATGATGTAGTGAATACTGACATTTGAACACAATAGACTGCAATGGTAAATTCTTGTCAATTCAGGATGGTCCTTCTTCTCTAACCGAATGAGATCTTTAGAAACTTGGAAACGAAGAAAATAGTTGATATTGAAATCATATTTATTTGAACTTCACAAGGTCTTATAATAAAATATGTAGAAATAATCTATTCATTCTGCAAAACGTTTCGCAGACAAGCTCCATCCTCAGTAGGTCGATCTGAAAAAAAAATACAGTCTAATATAAAGAACACAAGTTTGCATTCAAAATCTACATATAAATTTGCAACGAAATTTCTTAATTCTTATCAATAAACAGTGTTTAATTCTGCTCACTGCATTATTCTGGAGATAGGTGCATGTGACAGCACATTAGAGGGAGGTATTTGATCTTGTAAAGTGATGTGCGGTGGAGGGCATTCGTGGGATAGGCTTCAGTTGCGTCAAATTGATTGCATCAAATGAGTGACAATCGCCTACAAAAATTCCTCCCCTAGGTGCAAAAAAAGGGAAATTGGTTAATTTCCATAACAGTTGATACATGAAATGTAATACAACCCATTGTATTTTTAAAATTTCCTAATGTGAAGGTCCTTAAATGATAGACAAACCTTACGCAATTTCTTCAGGAATTTCAAGTATGATATACACTGTTGTGAGATATGTCCTCGCAAATGTTTTACAAATGTTACACGTTTTAACATTAATTTTTTAATGTAAATGTTACACCTTGGAGTATTTAGCTAAGAAAGAAGAAGAAATAGAGAAAGGATCTTTTATTCCAAATAAGTTTGGTACAAATCATCTCGTACATTGGTTTTTGAAATACCATATTGCTAACCTCAGGACACATTGACGGTAACCCCCGGTCAAGCCGGGTCCCATTTCCGACGACTGGGTTGAATGAGGAATTATCCATTCTCCCTTTTCCCAACGGGGAGAATCACCGGGCTGGTCTGTCGGGATTCGAACTGCCGACCCTGGGATTCGAACTGCCGACCCTTCCCGTGAAGGGCGCGCGCTCTAACCACTCGACCAGGGTGCCCTCAGCTGCATGCCTACAATGGGCCTCACATGTGAGTAAAGAATTGTGGAAAAGTCCAACTTGAGCGAAAAACCCAAGACCCTTTCGACCGGCCTCTCAGGAAATTAAAGAGCAGGATTTTAGGTCATGATGGAACGAGTATTACAAATGTTGATTTGAACAGAATAAACTCGGATGATTTGGGCGAAAATTTGCCATCCACGAAAACAAGAGATTTAGTTTCTGGTGCAATTTCCCGCAAGTATGGCATTAATTTTTTAAATAAAATCTACATGCAATGTACAGTGCAATATAATAGAGCTTTTTAAGCTACAGAAGGGGATAACTCAAGCATCCTATGTCATTCTGGAGAAAAATTTATACAAAGTTGTGAAGCAAGATTGTCTTCAGCAAATAAACAAAAAATGGACCTAGGCGCTTTTGTTTCTTAAGCCATAAATTCTAAAATAACAGCAATGGAATATTCTGATGATCTCATGTTTACATTTATAATGAGAAGTTAGATTACATAAATTGAATTTAAAAACAAAGAGAAGAAACTGAAGTATGGCTGTTTATTTTAGTAAGTGTTCATTGAAATCATTGTAATTAGCTTGATTTTCCCCGAAATTAAGTTATTTCGTGAGAAAAACGTCGCTTCTTTTAAACTGTGAACTAGAATAAAGAAAAATTTACAACGATTCATGCAAAATGAAAAAATGATTTGAAAAACAGTTTATTTCCTGCAAAGTTGAAGCATAAAATGTGTAACATTGCTTTTTAAAATGTTTTAACATAGATCCTTAGTTGACACACACACAAGGTTATCGTAACACCCATCAAATTGTCGAAACAAATGATTGAGCGAAAAGCAGGAAAAAATGCATTCCCTTTGTAGCGTTAATCTAACTTTGGTACTGCATGAAAATTCAATTAATAAAAACCAAAAAATAACATTACATCAGTAATACATTGATGACATCTTTTTTTCTGCGTTTATTACGATAACCATGTATGAATAGCAATTAAGGATCTAAATCATCTGTCTCAACACTTAATTAACATGTGTATTACGATAACCATGTATGAATAGCAATTAAGGGTCTCTGTGTTAAGGTATTTAAACGCGGGCTTTTGCTCGTATTGCAATTTAAATGAGCACAAACGAATACATTTTTCAACTAAGAGTTACGAGGATTGTGTTCTCTTAGTAACTTATATTCAAATGCACTGTCAAAATCAGATTAGGCAGAACTAAGGAACTCATTTTGATGTGCTTTTCTTTCCATCATTTTTTGATTCAACATTTTACACGGGTATCCCAATACCAATGTGTTATTATCAATTAAGGATGCTTTTAGGTTTAGGTGTTTTAAAAACCAATGTATTGACATTTTATGTTTGTACTCTATTGGAAATAAATGTTTTTTCTTTTCTTTTTTCTTTCTTTCTTTCTTCAGAGCGCACTCACATTGAAATATGAGCTTAGGAACATGTGGTTTCAGGGATTCATGTTGAAAGTAAAATGGGTGGATTTAGATAATTCTGTGTTTAAGACTTTGATGTCGATATTCAGAACAATCTCTTCACTTTCATGTTTTAAATAATATACCAAATAAAGAGCTCGAATCAAATAAGGTATTAAGCGAAACATAAATTTATGACATTTTTACACAAATGGGCCTTAACCTTAATGCTGGTCAATAAATTAGATAAACTCACACGTGGAAGGATCGATAATATTGTTAGATTATCATACTTGGGTCTTATAGCAGTAAAGCTTAATAATATAATACAGTTATGAATTCTGTAAAACTCATAACCTTCACATCATTCATACTGTATTAATCAAGTGCAGAAACGTTCTGTCAAATGCGTCTGTGTGTGATTTACATTGTGTCAGACTTTAGCGATCAACTTTTGCTCTCGCTAGGCATGTCACAGGTCTCAAAGAATAGGAAACAAGGATTTCTTGCAGAAAAAATGTGCTTCAGTTTTCACTTGCTCCTGAGCTCAACACAAACAGCCGAGCAGAGTGGGCAAGATTGTGCTCGAAGGGATAATTACCGAGGAAGTCAGCCGGTGTGCCAAATAAAAATAGTCTGCCCTAAAAACCAATTTTTCGTTTTTTATTTTAGGAGCGTTGCCATGTCAACCGAAATATCTTGAAACTTTTATCTGATTCCAACTGAATAAATTCACCTTTAGTTTGCTTCATCCTGTACTTTCCAAAAGTAAAATATAAAATGCATTTTTAAAATGTTCAATTATTTCGTTTGGCATTTTGCGATTTTTGTTTTCCAGATTTCATGACAGAATTTCCAGAATTTTTTCTGTGTTGGCAAGCTCCCCATTCTCTTCCTCTGTGTTTGAGTGTCAGTAGCATTCAGAGTGTGAGAGTGTAAAGGTGAAACTTGTTCTTCAAATTGATCAGTCATGTTGTCTGCTATTCGCTCGTCTTTCCAGGCGGCCGCTCCGAGGTAAAGCGTCAGCCATTCTATAACGTCGAAATTTGTACTTTATTTCGTTGTTCGTGTTTATAAAAGTTTCTCTCTATTTTTGGAGTTTGTAGACGTAAGCATTTATAGATCTTTTGCGAGGGTTGAGGGGTGTTCGAACTTTACCTGGCTATCTCATCTGACGGTGATTTTCGATTTTAGATCTATTTTTCGAATAAAGTGTTTCCCCTCACAGATTTGCTTGTATTGACTTCTGTCGGTGTAGTTGAGATCATTAAAGCCTAATGTACCAGCGTAAACCTATAAAAACTGAGTTTCCATGGTCGCAATTCGAATTATTAATGCCCTCATTGGTTCAGTTGCGCAAGGACAAATGATATCAAGCAGCAGCATTTTATTAATGAAATTAGGTATCGTCAGTGAGAATAGTAAGCCTCAGCAACCAAATAGTGATAAAATTGTGTCTTGATGATAACATTGTGCCTTAATGACGAAATTGTGCCTAAATAATGAAATTGTGCCTTAATGATAACACTATGGCTTAATGATAAAATTATTTATTGGTAATGATACAGTTGTGCCTTTTTGTAAAATTGTGCCTTAATGATAAAATTGTGCTGCGATTGCAGCCGGATCTTAGCTACTGGGTTAATGCAATACATTAAGTTTTTCCATAAATTCAGGCTGACCAAATGGGGACAGAGAGAATAAAATGGTTGAGAAGTGTTCAATGTGTTGAAATTTTTATTTTTGAAATTTATGTTGAGTATTTTGTTTTACATTAGCCCTAAACACACAATAATTTCTCAATTTCGGTAATAGTATTAGCGAGTTTCACTTAGAGATACGTTCGACCTAGCCAACCATATTCACCAAGGGAGTACGAATGTCCCCAAGATCTACGCGCAAAAGTATAAATCGTACCGTATGAAATTGAAATTTCTGACCATCAACTACGTTTTCGAGGTTAAAAGCCTTTTTCTTACTTCGTAATTCTTTTTAAAGTGATTCAGTTCACAGTGCGTCAGAATGACTGAAAAATCTGTTCATTGGGCCATTAACCTAAGCTCGCAACAAGAAAAGTGTCTTTGCAATTGTTGTGATGCAAAAATGTCAAGGGTGAGCGCTCCGTTGTGTACTCGCGTCACCTAACTACATCTCAATCATTCTGGTCGCAATTTAAGTATTTCTGGTCGCAATTTGAATTGTTCTGGTCGCAATTTGAATTGTTCTGGTCGCAATTTGAATTGTTCTGGTCGCAATTTAAGTGTTTCTGGTCGCAATTTAAGTGTTTCTGGTCGCAATTTAAGTGTTTCTGGTCGCAATTTGAATTGTTCTGGTCGCAATTTGAATTGTTCTGGTCTCAATTTGAATTGTTCTGGTCGCAATTTGAATTGTTCTGGTCGCAATTTGAATTGTTCTGGTCGCAATTTGAATTGTTCTGGTCGCAATTTGAATTGTTCTGGTCGCGACACTGAAATCTCAACGGTTTCTGGTACTAAAGTTGTTGGCTCGAGTTTGCATTGATCGGTACGAATGTAGGGAAATGTAATACGTTAACTACGTTTGCGGGGCAGCTTCGTTTGGTTTAGGTTATAAATAGCGGAAGTGAAAAAACTGGCTCAAGTGCTCGAATACGTTTCAATCCTGTCTAAGAAGCATGAAAAATATAATTCCACAATAAATCTTTAAATCCTGCTTTAAAATTTATTTAGAAAAGGAAGTGAATTAAGTCACCAAGTTACTTAGTTACATACCGGCATAGCGGAAGTGAAAAAACCGACTTTACTACGCGAATACGTTTCTATCTTTTCTAAGAAGCATGAGAAATATAAAATTATATTAATATTTTAACTTCCTCAGTAAAATCTATTCTTAAAAAGGTTGAGAAATACTTAAAATGCTATTCGTTTATACCGGTACGTAAAACAGGTAATTTACGTAGTCGTACACATGATGTAATTTCGTGTTGAATGATTTGGTGTGTCAGGTGCTGCTTTTTCTTTAAGTATCTGATGGTGTGCAAAAAAGTTTTCTTATGAAATGACCCTAAAGTAGACTTCGGTTAGAGCTCACTTTTCTTGGGGAGGGTGGTGCGCTTAACCAACGTCTGCAGGAGGTATTGGTTCAGCTCCAGTTCTGTGGTTCTTCCTATAGGGAAAAGTTATATGGCGTGTCCCAACTTGATTGAAATGAAGCGATCTTTGTTTGTATGTTCTCATCAAATAACAGCTTGAAATGTACAACATACACGCGGGACGCTTTCCCTGAGTACGGTGGTAGACTGCGGTATTTCACCTGCACTGATTACATCCAACGCCGAGTATATATAGGGTCTGTATTGAACACTGGCCCATCCCATGAAAACGCCTTTCCCATGCCCAAACCTGAGGGCATTCGAACCCCTACTTGTGCCTCAGGGTGTACCCCTCAGGGGGATACAATTATTGTATCTATGGGAATTAGCGCTCCCAGGGGGAAAATGTGAGGGCCCGAGCTGAGAGTTAGGTAGGCCTTCTTTTTGTTGAAATAAAATGTTGTTTGTGATGTTGAGGACCACTTTTTTTTCGGTTCACTGCTGTCCTGGTTTTCAGCACCTACTACTTTCTCCTTCAGCTTTTATCTTGTTTCATGAACTTCTTTCCCAACTTACTGTTTCTATGCCCTTTCTGCATAGATTCCGCGTTCCCTTAACTCCGTACTAAATGGTGCCTTCCTCCTTCTCTTTGGGTTACATTTGCTGCGGATAGGGAGGCTTAGACTAACTAATAATATAAATCCTAAACCTGTCACTACTCATTTCTCTACGTATAGATAGGCGTTTTTAAAGTTCCTGCGTTACCTAAGTCAATGCGATTCCTAAGTTAGTGTAATTCCTACGTTACCTACGTCAATTAATTCTTACGTCATTTATGTTGATTCCTACGTTACCATCGACGTCCATGCAATTCCTATGTTACCTACGTCGATTAATTTTTACGTTAATGCAATTCCTACGTTACCTACCAACGTTTATGCAATTCCTACGTTACCTACCAACGTTTATGCAATTCCTACGTTACCTTCCAACGTTAATGCAATTCCTACGTTACATACCAACGTTCATGCAATTACTACGTTACCTTCCAACGTTAATGCAATTCCTACGTTACCTACCAACGTTAATGCAATTCCTACGTTACCTACCAACGTTCATGCAATTACTACGTTACCTTCCAACGTTAATGCAATTACTACGTTACCTTCCAACGTTAATGCAATTACTACGTTACCTACCGACGTTAATGCAATTACTACGTTACCTACCAACGTTAATGCAATTACTACGTTACCTACCAACGTTAATGCAATTACTACGTTACCTACCAACGTTAATGCAATTACTACGTTACCTACCAACGTTCATGAAATTCCTACGTTACCTACCAACGTTAATGCAATGCCCACGTTACCTACCAACGTTAATGCAATGCCCACGTTACATACCAACTTTAATGCAATGCCTACACACCTACGTCAATTAATTCCTACGTGAATGCAATTCCTACGTTACCTCGGCAGCAGCCTACAAGTACATTCGTTTAGCGGATCAAATTTTGTTTGAAATTTTCTG
>JACJUY010001709.1:44784-77799 GCA_014220935.1 Platorchestia sp. MABIK | reverse complement strand
GGCTGGTACAACTGTTTGAGCTTGGCTGGTACAACTGTTTGAGCTTGGCTGGTACAACTGTTTGAGCTTGGCTGGTACAACTGTTTGAGCTTGGCTGGTACAACTGTTTGAGCTTGGCTGGTTCAACTGTTTGAGCTTGGCAAGTACCAAAGAAAAACTTGATTTGCAGTAATGCTGATGCATGAAATACATTAGGTTGATTTTTATGTTTTAGCATATAGATCCTCAGTTGGTAAACAAAGATATTATAATAGCCATGACCACCAGTACGATTCTGCTCCAAAAGTATGAAATAATTCATTATAAATTAAGGTTTCTGCTAACAGTGAGCTTTTTAACTCAGGTACGGAGGCTTCAACTAATTTATATTCTAATCCACTCTTTATAAGGTATATATACTGAAACTTAGCTCCCCCTCAGAGGACACAACTATTGTATCTATGGGAATTAGCGCTTTCAGGGGGACTATGTGTGGCCCCTTGCTCAAAGTTTAGTTAGCCTCCCTTTTGCTGAAACAGAATAGGTTTCATTGTTTTGTTTTGGATCATTTTTTCTCGGTTCACGGCTGTCCTGTTTTTCTGTACCTACTACTCTTCTTCAACTTTTATCTTGTTTCATAAACTTCTTTCTCATCAACTTTCTGCTTATAGTGCAGAGATTCCGCGTTCCCTTAACTCTACTAAATGGTGTTTTCCTCCTTTCTTTCTTCGGAACGCCTTTGTTGCGGTTAGGAAGGCTTAACACTTTGACAGCGACGTGAGCCACCGGTGGTACACGAAGGGAATTTTCATAATGCTGCTGACCGACCAGTAGTTACAAACTCAATTTTCATAAAAACTTAATCAAAACTAAAAGAAGGCACGATTCGGGTAATGTGTGCTATTTTCAACATTGCTTTCTACGGTTGACCTTAAATTTGAGCTTGATGTTGAACTTCAGTGTTACCTGCCGCAGTCAAAGTGTTAAACTAACATCTAATATAGTTGAACTTTACATGTATCGTTACGCTCGCTTGTGACCAGGGCTTGGCTGGAGAGCGCCACGGAGAAGCTCAAGAACTCGGCGGGCAACTTCTACATCAACGACAAGTCCACCGGGTCTGTGGTCGCTCAGCAGCCCTTCGGTGGCGCACGCTTGTCAGGTCTGTGCTGTCTGCAGTTCTTATTTTCATTACGAATAGTATAAGTACTGTAATTCCATTCCTGGAGTGGAATGTAGTCAGTAGCATCGATTTTAATTACAGTCTATGCTGCAGTACTTATTTTTATGCCAAAACTCATGAGTTATTTCGTTCCTAAAGTGAAATGCAGTCAGTATCATCGATTATGTGCAGGAAATCGATGAAATCGATTCTGGCTCAGGAGTCAAAGCGAGAGTTAGAAAGTGCGACTCAACGTCGAGTTTTCGGTTTAGACTGCATTAAGCCTAATTGTGTGAACGTCCAGTGTAGTGTTTGTTTTAATAAGAGATTCGTACGTATAGTTTGTTCCCAGAATTTTCTGAAATATGATTTCTGTGCAAGAATTTATGATTTTCATGAGCTGCGACAGCGTCAGCACGAGTGTTGCAGCTTGGTGCTCTGGACACACTGGGTTCACCCCTCTTTTCGAGCCCGTGTATTTGTCTTGCAAACATCGCTATTCAGAACTAGTAATTAGTCTTTTTATAAAACCACGTACCCATTGTGACCAACTATGAAAAGATGCAGCAATACACGAGTAATTACCAAAAACTGATCACCAGGTACAAACGACAAAGCCGGTGGCCCGCAGTACGCCCTAAAGTGGGCCTCTCCTCAGGCCGTGAAGCAGACCTACATTCAGCTCGAGGATGTCAAGTATCCTTACATGGGATAACTTGAACGCTTCTGAACTACCGCTACCTGAACCATTTCTCCATCGTAAGGCTGAGACTTCTTCAGCTCGTAAGTGCGTGCTTCATGCTGGGCTGCTGAATTTTACCGCTCTATTCCGTTCTGGGGATTGAGTTTCTTCATTTGTCGCACCCTCAAAATGCAGTGAAAGAATTGGTAATCAAATAAAGAATATTTTTCACTCCAATTGAAGTACATATTCTATAAATTTCTGCTCCAAAATCGGGTTATATGATGCAATAAACAATGAAACGAGGATAAATTTTTCAACGTTGTGGTATATTAGCGTATTTTCTATCATTTGCGTCACAAATGAATTGAGGGTGGCGCAGTGAAGTGCTTTAAGCTCACTTGGCCGAGATGCCGAACTTTGCCACGAAGTTCGCCGTTGCGATCTGTTATGAGGATAGACTCAGTCTGCCTTCGTGCTTCATCGTTCAAATATTCTTGCAAGTCATCAGCACCAATTTAAGACAAAACCTGTTTCTAGGGAAAGATACGAACTTCAGTTTTTGTGGCAAATTATATCTAGAAGTGCGGTGTGTTCAAATGGGCATCTATTGAGATATTGTTTGGTAATCTAGGAGAAAGGTTTATTGATAGCGTACAGTTTGAAAATCTTTCAATTGCAAATTTGTGTAATCTGCGTAGAATCCTAAGTGCGGGAGAGTTTGCTTGCAAATATATCAACAAATGTTCGTACTAGCGTTCACAATACAACGAGTCAAAATGATCACTACGGTTCATTCATGCAGTTGGATAAACTATTCTGCATTGAACAAAGAAGTAAAAGAACAGAATCTCATAGCCCACAAAATGCAATAGATGTTTCTTGATAGTGTGGTGTAACGTTTGGCAGGTTGCTCTGCTTAGTTTGAAGTGAAATTGTGTTCTTTAGAAGTGTAAAAGTTGTAAATGTTACCCTTATTGCTGATGCCATCATTTTGAGACGTTATGGAATAAGTTTCGATTTAGCTTGGAGTAGATTTGTCTGTTTGAGGGCTGATCCGTAACATAAATCGATGGTCATGCTCTGATATCGCTGATGTTTTGGTTTGCGGCACAAGATGCTTCGTGCATGGTACCAGTCATTTGTTTTCATGGTTCCTATCATATGTGTATTGCATTTTATCCCTTTTGACTCTCGAAATTTGCGGTTATTGGAAGTTACAAAAATCTGTCTTGTGTCAATTTTTCACGTTAAAATTCCATAAATCAATAGAAAAGTAAAATAAATTAGCCAAGATTTTAACGATAAGGCATTTTTGAGTGGGAGTAGATGAAATAAACTGTTGCATAAACGCTTGTAAGTTGACTTGAAAATGACCGTCATTGCTGCAATGGCGTTGACAAACTTGCGCTGTCGACCCAGCATATTGTTGGGTTACGCCCACATTCCCTGCGTATCAGCATCTGATCAAGGGAAGGTATACTTAAGACCCGAAGTATGTATATTTTGTTGAGTTGCTCGTTGCAGTCTTGTACGTGTTTCCAGTTGGAATATTTCTCGTCAAGCATATTTTAATATTCTCGTGATAATGTCTTTGGGATGAAAATTAAACTTTATCGGTCATCGCTTTTTTGATGTTATAACGAAATGTTTCTTTATGATCCGCACGTTGTTCTAATAAAGTTTTGAATTTAAATCTAACCGAATTGAGGGATTTTCTCTAGACCAGGACTCTAAACTAAATTATGAGTCTGTGTCGTTTGCGAGTTGATGTTGGTAAAGTAGTCAATAGTTGTTTTAGTCTGTACTGTTTGGCTTGGTAGGAGCTGAGGACTTGTTCTGTACAGAATTCTAGCGGCATAATTTCTACAGCTCACTTCACACGACGCTTGCCACACTTGGTACGCAACTAACAAAATGTGTCCAGGTTTGAAGTTTAACCATTGCATTGATGAAGTAAACATTTACAAGCGTAATTTTGCAACCAAAATATTTCACTGCGCGGTTTGATTGAGACAGTTTGCCGCTGGTAGCAATTCAGATTTTTAGTAATTTTTTGTCAGGGAGGTTAAAAATGTATTGCTTAAAAATTTCATGTGAAATCTTTTAATTTTAAATTTATCGTGTGGAGTAAGCTGGAGTTCCTGTTCAGATGGAAAGCAATAAGAGTTGGATGGACAGGCCTTAATTTTGCAATAGTTCCTTGAACTTTGAGGCGAATCGACCATTTACGATGAAAACCTTGCATAAGCTCGTCTACTATTCACTACGAAAGTTTTTAAACGTCAACGATAGAAATTATTAAAATAATTTACACTTTCATCGCGTTTTCTCACTGAGCGTTGACTGTCACACCAACTCGAGATGCTCTCCAACTGAAGGATAGACATAAGAGCTGTGCGCCTACCACAAATGGTGCACCTCACCATTGACTGTTCTTCCAGTACTAAGGCCTTAATTGGTGGCACAGGATCTTGTGCTGCAGTTTGTGTCATGCTAGTGTTGTGCCATGTTTACTCAAGGAGAGCTGCTTTCTCGAGCATAGAAGTCATATCGTCGTTGTGAACCCGTTTCCTGGCTGACCATGATTTTCAGCGTCTTGCATATCGCTTACTTTCTCTATATCAATGGCGCCGTCTCATTTCACTGACGACTGGAATGGATTTGAATGGATTTTATCTTCTGTGACTTTTTTATGCCCCATGATCTAGATTTGCCAAACTGCGTATTTTTATGCGCAGCTTTTAAAAGCTCCTTCAAACAGTCGTGGAGCGATGTAGGTTTTGTCTGTTCGAATAGGCTTGTATAAGTATGACCGTTTTCTCACACCATCTACTGAATTCAGCAATGCCCCAATATTTGAAATCCAGAGGCAAATGACAGGCGCGTTGAACACAAATTTTTCCATTTTGGCTGCACATTTTCGTGTTTCAGAATAAAGTTATGTAGACAGTGTAACACTGCTGTGAAATGTCCTGCAATGGAAACCCCAGGAAGATTTCGAAGAATTTCACACATTCTTGTAGATGTTAATGTCTAATTGTAGCCTTAAAAACATGCTTATAATCTTGACTTAGTGTGAGTTGTTTCATGCAAAACGCAAATTAAGTTTAATTTTTGACTGCACTCACAAAATTTCCACTTACATGAGCCTACGCTCACCAGCATTCGTCGTTGTCGCTAGCTGATTAATAAGTGATGCATTTATTTGACTCCTCGGCATGCCAAGTCCGTGAGAAGAGAAGGGGTCCAGTGTTCTGTGTCAGCAATACTGTCGCTCATCAAAAATATCTCCGTGGAATGAATGTCACAAATGAACTCGACCGTACAAGCAATTTTGTGTCTGAAATAAAACTATGCTAACCCTTTTAAGATTTTGCCATTCCTTTCATACGAGCAAGAATGTCTCATGAATCGCCTGACTCAAAATGTGGTAACCCTTAGCAGGAGTTAGAGCTCCGCGTCTATTTTTCACGGTGAAGTTGTTTTCACAGAAGAAAGTAGATATACCGTTCAGTGCGGACTGCCGAAAACGGGATATCCACGCACAGTGTCATAGAGAAGTAATATAGTAGTAGCTTCAGACCCCATTTCCTATGGAAAGGTGTTTCCACAGAATTGTAAGAAAAACAGGTTTGCTACATAATTATTATTATCATTGTAATTGTTTAACCACCGTTACCACTAACAAGCGATCCGCACAGTGAGACGCAGAAGCGGTTAGCTGCATGCAAGTTGTTTATCCCGCACAGAAGATCTTGCGCATGTTGACAGCAATTTAAAAAGGAAAGAGAAAAGATAGCAAAAAAAGACACAAAAACTGAAAGAGCAAAGTGCGCATGAAAGAAACTAGTCCCAAAGGCCTATCCATATACGCTAAGGTAGCACAACAGTACCTCCCCTGGGAACGCCAGTCCCCATAGCATAGGACAGACAAACTTGATCCAACTATTACTCCCGATCCCATGACTCATGAAAGAACTCAAACTGTAGGCGATTCCCGTTCGCAAGCACCTCAAATATCAAAAGCATTTAGTTTTAGAGATCGTAATACAAGTTGATACCCTGTTAGACCCCATGCACTTGCAACGCACAAACTGAACATGGTAGAAACTAGGGTTCGTGTGGCAATGACCGATTGATTGCCTCCCTTAACACAGCAAATACGCTTAAAGAGGGATTAGATTAGATGTTAATTTAAGCCTTCTTAACCGCAACAAAGGCGTTCCAAAGAGAGGAAAGCACCATTTAGTATTAACTCCAGGGAACGTAGAATCTATGCACAAAATGCATAGATTCCAAATAAACAAAATAAAAGTGAAAAAGAAAGTAGGTGCTAAAAAACAGGACAGCAGTGAACCGAAAAACGGATGGTTCGTAACAAAGCAAAAACATATTCTATTTCAACAAGAGAGAAACCTACCCAACCTTCAGCTCGGGACCTCACTTATTCTTCCTGGGAGCGCAAATTCCCATAGATGCAATAGGACCCCCCTGAGGGGTGGGCAAAGAGAGGAATGATGGATTTAGGGGGTGCGGAATCTATGCACAAGGCGTGTTCCCGCACAGGAGCCCCTGCGCATGGAAGCATGGGTTGAGAAAAAAGGATAGTAAACCAGATAGAAGTTATAGGAGAAAGTCAGAGGCGCGGAAAAATAGGACAGCAGTGAACCGAAAAATATAGTCGTTAACAAAAGAGAAACAATTTATTTTTAACAAAAAGGTTTATGTAATACTCGTCACAGCATGGAAAATTCATGAGCTCCTCCATGCAACCCAAAGCGTTTTATGAGAAAATTTACAACCAGCTTCAAGATGTTGGTACTACCTTGTATTACACCTTCATTCTATCTACAACGTGCCACTGGAATTCATACAATAAATAACCAACAATTCTATTAACAATATTTACAAAGCAATGCATGCTTTAGCATCACATTTACAAATAAACAAAACATATTTATGCCTAAGATTGAATTTTTTTTTTGCAATTTTCAATTCGTTACGATAAATTAAACATTTTAACCTTCATTTTCAATTATCAAAAAGTCATGTATTCCCAGGTTGTCGAGCAGAAACAGATTCAACTCAAAATATAACACTTCCACAATTCTCCAAAGTATATAAAACATTAAAACAAAACTAGGCATGAAATAATAATTATCTCTTGAGGAAGCCAGGTAGAGGAATGTCCATGCCCGGCTTGGCTTCAAAGAAGGTGTAGGAGAGGGTGATGTTTTCGACGTTGTCCATGCCCGGGTCGTCAGCAAATTCAGGGTCAATGTAGAAGAAAACGGGCATTTGGACCTGCAGTTTAGGGGAGCAAAGATCAGATTAGATTGTATTAGCCCTTCACTGCATGAAATATTTTTGGAAATTTGGAAATGCACTCGTCAGTTATGGCGTCCAAACTGAACTCTACCGTTCGAAGGGTGTATCGAACACGTGTAATAAGCGTTCATTTTATGTATCGTGTGTCTCATGAGCGGTACGAACTGTAGAAATACATTTGTCTTAATTAATTCTTCCCATGTACAGCAAAACTCGGTGTCATATTCGCCTCACCATGCAGTGAGTCGAAATTCCAGCCATTGCTCAGAGCTGAGGTCCTCTGCGGACTTAGTAAGGCAATATTTAAAAGCCTTCCGCAGTATAAAGGGTCTTGGGCTGCAGTCCAATTAATCAGCCTGAGATCATTAACACAAATAATTTACGACTAAGCAGAGCAATGGTGGGGGTTCCTCACATCTTCGGTTGTAGACGTTTTGAAAACTCTAAACGTTCGTCTACACTTCTTGTTCCGAGTCCCAAGTCACAACAACGGATTCGGACAAGTTGACGTCGGCGGTCGCTAGCGCCTGCCACGTCAGACAGACATCAGCCGTGACCCCGAGCTCTTCAAATGTTTGCGCTCAGGAGGTCGTCGGTTAAAACTCCTCGCTACCACAGGACCCTGGGGTTCTTGGACAGCCGGCTTTTGAGAAGAGTTCTCCTGAACATTATTTTCGAACAGGTGAGAAACCCTTTCTTGATACCATGCTCTGCTTGTCGTATTTATTATCTTTATTTAAATCGTTACCGACCCTAGTCTGGGTTAGGCTATTTATGTGACTTTATGCCCGTTAAACTCGGGGGTTTGTGCCCACTTAGCCGGGTGGCATCACATAATTTTTTTTCGAAAATAATAACTTCGAAAGCTCTTTAAAATTGTCGAAATTCTAGCCATTGCTCGAACGCTGAGGTCCGTTGCGGACTTTGTAAGGCAGATTTAAGGGCCTTCCGCAATAAAGTTCATGGGCTGTGATTCACTTGATCAGCCTAAAAATTAATAACGCTGGTAATTTACGACTAATCGGAGCAATGGCGGGGGTTCCTCACATCTTCGGCGAAAAACGTATATGAAAAAACTAAAATGTTCGTCTGCTCTTCTTGCAACGAGTCCCAAGCCATAGCAAGGGATTCGGGGAAGCTGACGAGCGTGTCTGGCAGAGGCCGACACGACAGACTGAACTCAGCTGTGAGCACGTGTGCACCTCCTTTAGTGCGCCGCGACACTCCGGCAATCCGACCTTCGCTACCGGGGACTCTTGCGTCCTCGACAGCCGGCTACATTGAAGAGTGTTCGCCTGAACATAATTTTCGAAATCTTCAGGTGAGCCCTTTGCTAGTCATGTTCCGCTTGTCATTAATTATCATTATTTTAGCGTTACCGGCCACAGATGGGTGCCAGGCAATTTGTGTGCAGTAGAGCCCGTTAATTCGGGGTTAGTATCCACTGGGTCGGGTGGTGGCGCACAAATTTTTATTCGAAAATTATATCGAAAATTATTCTACTTCAAACTTAATTTAAATCTCTTGAATCATTTTCGAAATTTTTATTCGAAAATTTTATGAGGTAAGCCTTGCTGCCTTTGCGCAGTTTTGCCTAAAAGGCAATTCAGCCGGCTTGATCTCAGCATCAGCTAGTGATGGTAGAGCTTGGCTAGAATTCGACAGGTTAAATCCTGGAATCTATCTGTCCCCATCTTAAATTTTTCCTTTTCCTTGTAAAACAAAAAATTTTTCTTGTGATAACTTTAAAAAAAAATTCATTTTAAAGCCGCTGTCTGGAGTAGCGAGGGCCGGTCTTAGTCTCATTAGATATAAGACGAGTGTAACCAGTGTTGTGTTGTTGGTCGAGGTTCTTTTTTTGTGTTGCTTTAGAACCTTACAATTCTTACAGGTTCTGGCCTCTGTTGAATCTCGTCTAACCTTTATTAGGTTCACTCATTAAAAAAAATTTATATAGTTAAATATTCCTTAATAAAAACTTAAATGTGTTAACGTTAAAAATAGAAATGGTGTAAAACTAAAAAGTGTAATTGGTGGGGAAAAAATGTACTGTTTGTGTATTTCTATTTTTATTAATGTAATTTTCTATGATTTTTGATGGGATGTAACTTGTCCACTCTAGGGTGTAGACGTGATTGTGTTAATTTTCCTTTTTCTGATAAGCATTGAAATTTGATTTGATTTTGGCAACGGAAAAATGTACTGCCTTAGCCTTAAGCATTAAATTGCGGGGCATAAAATGTAGCATTACCTCTATTAAAAATAAAACTCTCTCTCCTGACTGTGAGACTGCCTTTCTTGTTGAAGCTATCCCTCAGTTGAGTGGACTGCTGCAGTCCTTTAGACTATTGTCCTCTACTATTCCTATTGATGCACATGAGGTTTTGGAGGCAGAACTGGACAGAAGGGCGGAGTATGAAGTTCAGGTGATTGAGTTAATTGTTAAACTTAAAAATCAAATTTCACAGTCACAGGTGTTAAACTCTAGTGATACCGGTGTACCTTCCTTGTCTAAGGTTTCTCCTTCTGATGTTCCTTTGAATATCTTCAGGGCTCCTCAGTTGACACTGAAAAAATTCAGTGACAATGAAGGATGCCCCTTTAACTTCCTTCACTTTCAAAAGTCCTTTTCTAATGCCCTTCAAGCTTATCCTAGCATGAGTGAAAGGCAAAAATTCATTTTCCTTAAAAATCAACTTCAAGGGAGAGCTCTCAGTTTGATAGAGGGACTTCCTAATGAAGAAACTAGTTTTCAGTCTGCCTGGACATTACTAAGGCAGGATTTTTTTAAATGCAGATAAGTTGATCTCATTAGCTCTTGATGAGGTACTAAGCTGCCCCAGTGTTCAGAGTCTAGCCGAAATAAATTCTTTCCTATCTAAAATTAAGTTTTGCCTGCTTGAACTTTCCAAGCTGGGTTTGGATTTCTCGGAAGAGAAATCGGGCAACCTTCTCCTTTCTGCTGTCATTAAAACTAAACTTCCTGATTTTTTTCTGCTGGAACTCCTGCGCTATTCTAAAGCGAGTTTCTTTTCTTTAGAAATGTTTGAGAATGCGCACAAAGTGCTTTCGCTTCTTGAAACAAATAGCAACTCTAAACCGGTACGTGTATTCCGTTTTAAGGAGGTAGAAGTGGCGACCCGAACTGAGGTTAGGGACAAAACGCAACATTCGCCTAGGCCTAGTAAGCCACCTGTTGTTAAAGTATGTCGATTCTGTAACCAGGCTAACCATGCTTCGTTTTCTTGTCGGCCATTCGATTCGCACGAAAAGCGTGTGAAGCGGGCTGGTGAATTGAAATTGTGTACTATATGTCTCAGTTGCAAGCATTTGTCTAGTGCCTGTCCTTCCAAAGTTAAGGGTCTCCCATTTCTGTGTTCCCTGTGCAAAGCTAACACTCATGTTAGCCCTTTATGCCCTAAATTCATTGAAACTGGTGTTCTTAATGCTACCGCTACCTGGCGGTTAAAAGCACGTCTTAGGATGTGCCCTCTTTTAGCTCTTACAACCAAGTATGGTGGTGTAACGAAACGTATTAACTACTTAATAGACACTGGTAGTCAGACTACGGTGGTTGACTTAGATTCCTTGGGTTCTGACTTTTCTGATGGGGATCTGCAGGAGCAAACTATTAACACAGTAGGTGCTTCTGTTCCGTTAACAGGTAAGCAAATTAGCATTGAACTCGTGCTTCCGGACAGTGAGAAGCATGAGCTTGATGTCTTCGCAATGAAAAATTTAAGGCTCCAGATGGGCATGAAAGATATGAAGGCTAGACTCGAGACTTAGAAGACTAAATTTCCTTTGTCGACTTCTTTTCCTGAAATTATTAATGATAGCATCTAAGTCCAAGGGATTTTGAGTGTGGATGCTCTTCAAGCTTTTAAAGTACTTGAATTACAGAACGTAAATAGCTACAAGGTAATGCGCGTTTCTAACGGTTTTCTGCCTTTTGGGGAGTTAGAATGTTATAACTCCTTTCTAACTTCTCTTGTTGCTCCTAAAGCTGGGAAGCTAGATAATAAGCTTACAACCTCAGTCAGAAGAAATGTCGAAGTTAAATCTTGTAAACCTTCTCTGTCACTTGACAGCGAAACTGAAACGAAAATCAAAAAAAAAGTTGGCAAATGTAAAATAAACAAAAACCGTTTCGGTAGGGTGTTAATTGATTTTTTTGACGCTCCAAAGGTATGTACTTCCTTATTAGATGTTTCAGATGAGAGTCAAGTTCAGACTGGACTTGATAGACTATTAGACCTAGAGCTTATTGGTGTACCTTCTCGAGAGGAAGAGAATGATAAAGAATTGGAAGACTTCAAGAGTAGTGTTGTAAATGAAGAAGGTAGATATTCGGTCCAGTTACCTTGGAACCGCCAATTGTTGGCTAAAGTTCCACATAATTTCGTTCTGGCCAGACATCTTGCTCGTAAAGTTGCGCATGACAATGCCCAAAAGGGGATTGAAGGTGACTATAACAATGTCTTCCTTGAGCAGCTAGAATTAGGGATCATAGAACCTATTTCTGTCAAAAGGATAGATGTGCGGGCGCACAAATGGATCCCGCATAGGCCTGTAATACGTACACATGTAGAAACGTCTAAAATTCGACCAGTTTTTAATTGCTCGTTGAAAGTCGGTAGTTTACCAAGTCTGAACAAGGCCTCCTATGTAGGTCCTAATCTCTTGAATAATTTGTTGGGACTTTTGGTTTATTACCGTGCAAATACCGTAGTGGTTCTGTCTGACATTTTTAAAGCTTTCTTGCAGGTGAAACTTGCTTGTGATTTTGATAGTAATCAGTTCAGCTTTATCCTTTACCAGGATGGCAAATTTTTGTATTATCGTTACACTACGCTGTTGTTTGGGTTTGTAGCGTCTCCTTATATTTTTAACTATCTGCTCAAATTGCACGCTCAAACTATAACTGATTTAACAATTAGAAACGTTATGGCGAATAACCTGTACGTCGATAATTTAGTATTTACCACTGAGAGTCCTGAGCTAGCGCTTCGCACATTTCGAAGCGCCAATAGTGCATTTGAGGAGAGTGGGTTTCCCTTACGCAAATGGAAATCCAACAATTCTTATCTTCTTTCCCAAATTGACCCTGCTCTATGTAGTGCCGAAGTGCACTCCAGATTGCTAGGGTACGTCTATGACTCTTCTACTGATCTTCTTTTTCTGTCTGTAAAAAAGCTGGATTCTTCGTGCAAAACACGAAGGAAAATACTTTCTGAAGTAGCGTCTATATATGCCCCTTGGGGATTTTGTTGCCTTTTTCTGTGCGAGGTTAGCTCATTTTAAGAAAATTAACGCCCTTGAGGCTAGGTTGGGATCAGGATGTTCCGGAAGAGTTTTGTAAGGAATGGCAGAACTACTGTCGGGAGTTTTCGGAGTTAAAGGATTATGAGTTTCCTAGGATGAATTTGGCCGAGACCAAAACTACGCAGCTTGTTGTATTTTGTGATGCTAGTGCTAGCGAATTTGGCACCTGTATTTATGGCGTCCAAGAGGAACGCAGCGCTTTACACAAGTTAAAGTTTCGCCTTCTCGCCAGTGAACTCTTCCTTCCCTTGAGCTCTTGGCAGTGTTTCTCGCCTATCAGTGTCTTGTATCTCTTCTAAGTGATGTTAACTTTCCCTATAAAGTGTCTAATGTAACTATTCTTACTGATTCTCAAGTTACCCTAGCTTGGCTCTTGAGCTGCAAACCTCCTCGAAAAAATGTATTCGTAAGCAACAGACTAAAAGACATAGAAGCCATGCGTAAGACTTGAATGTAAGATTTTGGCTGCCTGCAGCTATGAGTATGTACCCACGATGTTTAACGTAGCCAACATGCTAACACGTGGTGTTAAAGTATCTAAGTTTCCAGAGTGTAAACCATTATGGTTAGAAGGTCCTGCTTGGATCAGAGAAAGTAGAGACAAGTGGCCTAGGGGTCACTTGGGATGTATTCCACAGCAATTTATTTCCGATATGTGTATTGCAGTTAATGTCGCTCCTCTAGGTGAAGCTTCGATTGTGGAGCTTCAGCGCTTTTCCTCCTACCCCAGACTATTAGGTGTGGTAGAGAAGGTATTTAGAGCTGTAGCAATCTGGAAGCGCGCAGATCCGGGAGACGCTAAACTTCGAGCATTTCTTCATCTCATTTCCTCTATGCAAAGAGAGCATTTCGCCAGCGAGATAGAGGCCTTGAAAACCAAGAATCCTCGACCGCCTTTGCTTGTTAGATTTTTTAACTTATTTCTTGACTCTCATCATTTAATTAGATCTGGCAGCCGCATTGTCTTAGCGGAGGAATTGGACTACAATTCTAGGAACCCTATTCTGTTGTCCAGTTCTTCTCATCTAACCTATCTTCTGATCTTGCATACGCATAAAACTCTTAATCATCAGGGTGTTGAATCTACCGTGCAAAAACTAAAATTGGACGGTTATTTGATTCCGCGCATTAAGCGTACTGTTTGCAGCGTTCTATCCAAATGCATAGTTTGCAAGCGGGTGAACGCTAAAGCTTTCTCTTATCCCGACCCGCCTGCTTTGCCAGACAGTCGGACTAATTTTGTGAGACCTTTCGCTACCACTGGAATGGACTTTTCAGCTCATTCCTGGGTGTTAGATCCTTTTGGCCATAAACAAAAGGTATATCTATTATTGTTTACATGTTTCCAAACAAGAGCTATTCATATAGAGCTTCTTCCTTCCATGACATTGGAGGAATTTTGTTTTGCCTTCATTCGCTTCACGAACGAAAAAGGTGTCCCTAACACCGTATATTCAAATAATGCTAAAACTTTCGTAGCTGCTCCTGACCTTTTGTCACAAGTTTTAACTTCATCCTTGTATGAAGAACGTTTCCGCACTTTTACCGTTAAATTTAAAACTATCCCGATCAATAGTCTACAATTTGGTGCGATCTGGGAACGCTTATTTAAGTCTATTAAGGAGAGTTTGTATAAGCTCTTTGGTCGTAGCACTTACACATACTCCACTTTTCTCACCGCTATTTCTGACATAACTCTTAATTTTAATCGGCGTCCTCTTTCCTACACAGAGACGGGAACACTATTTTACCTATCATGCCTAATCAGTTTCTTCATCTTTATCCTACCTCTAACTCTTTAATCCTTTCTGACAAGGTCCCTGACTTGGAAACCAAGGACGGTGAGCATCGCGAACATTTGCTCTCCGCGCTTGAGAAGCGCGACGTGATGGTTGCTAAGTTCAGGGAACTATGGTATTCTCAATATTTAATCTCTCTGAGGGGTCCATATCCTCTTAAATCATTACCTCTTAACAATAAATTTCTATCTGTAGGTCAGGTTGTCTTACTCAGGCCTCCTATAAGACCTAGACCGTTTTGGACCTTAGTCCGTATCATTTCCCTACTTCCCGGACGCGATGGCAAGGTCCGAGTTGTTAAAATTCTCAAGGCTGATAACTCTGAGTCTGCCGTTAAAATTTCTCTGCTTTACCCCCTGGAGTTAGCTGCTTCTGATACTGCTTCAGAGGAGGGGTGGGAAAGTGCAGAAGGGAGCTCCAATGAGGAGTTGAATCCTTATTTCGAGCCTCCAGAGAGTTCCATTTCTCATGAGGGTAGTTCTCTCTCTATTGAACACCCTAGAGATCAGCAGACTTCTTCTGAAAGCGATTCTTCTGAATCTTCCGAAGAACTTAATATTGAGGCAGCAGCCCGTCCTAAACGGCAGGCGGCTCGCCAACAGCGTAGCAAACTTGTTGACTAAATTAGGAAAGGTCATCTTTAATTTCCTTTTCTACTTTGTCTTGATATATTAAAATTCTACGTGCGCATAAGTGAAGTGATAGTACTTTCTATGTTTTGCTGGAAACTATTATAAATGTATTAAAATGTTTTGTATTTAAAAATATATGTAACGGAAATTTCAAAATGAAAACTCCGTTTTTTCTTTTGCCGGGATTGTTTCGAAATTCCAGCCATTGCTCAGAGCTGAGGTCCTCTGCGGACTTAGTTAGGCAATATTTAAAAGCCTTCCGCAGTATAAAGGGTCTTGGGCTGCAGTCCAATTAATCAGCCTGAGATCATTAACACAAATAATTTACGACTAAGCAGAGCAATGGTGGGGGTTCCTCACATCTTCTGTTGTAGACGTTTTGAAAACTCTAAACGTTCGTCTACACTTCTTGTTCCGAGTTCCAAGTCACAACAACGGATTCGGACAAATTGACGTCGGCGGTCGCTAGCGCCTGCCACGTCAGACAGACATCAGCCGTGACCCCGAGCTCTTCAAATGTTTGTGCTCCAGAGGTCGTCGGTTAAAACTTCTCGCTACCACAGGACCCTGGGGTTCTTGGACAGCCGGCTTTATTGAGAAGAGTTCTCCTGAACATTATTTTCGAACAGGTGAGAACCCTTTCTTGATACCATGCTCTGCTTGTCGTATTTATTATCTTTATTTAAATCGTTACCGACCCTAGTCTGGGTTACGCTATTTATGTGACTTTGTGCCCGTTAAACTCTGGGGTTTGTGTCCACTTAGCCGGGTGGCATCACAAGTGAAGGGTTATATTATTAGTTCAAGTCTCCCTCAACGACAGCAGAGGTGCTTACAGGGGAGGGCTAGAAGGAAGTTGGCATCTAGTATGGAATTGAGGGAATGGAGACTCTATGCACATAATTATTTTAGTTATTATATGACTCCCTAGGAAGAAATATGTGCTTAAAAAGGAACAGTGACGAACCGAAAAAAAAAATTTTAATCAAAAAATAATGAAATACATTGTGGTTCAACAAAAAAACCACTACATAACCCTCCACTCGGAACCACACATCTTTCCCTAGGGGGAACTAATCACTTTTGAAACAATAGTTGTATCTCCACAAAGGGACAAGGAGCAATATTTGTAAACATTTATTCAGAGAAGAAAATGAAATATCAGTCAATATTAATAACTGCCCAGTGTGTGCAAGTCCTTCAATTTATTTTCTTTGAGCAGAAAACATTTTATTCCATTTTAAATTTCACACATGAACATACGTGGCTAATTCAGAAACAAGCGATTACTTCAACCATTTGTCACAATTATCTGCTTGTCAGTGAGCTATCTACTGAAACACAACAATAGTGACAATCAGTGCTAGGAACTCATCTCTTTTAAATAAGGTATAACAACTCAAATAAATTAGACGCGCACAAATGGTCATTTTGAGCAGAATAGCCAACGTTTTTCCAATGGTATTTAATTCAAAAACTTACTGCAATGGTGGTACATGGGATGCAGCAATAAGTTGGTTCAAAATAAAAATAAATGACCTGCTTGAAAATTCTCCAATTTTTGTTATTCTACGAGTATATAGCCATATGTTTGACCTAAAACTTTATATGCAGGATGGTTGCTAAAAATGTATACCTTTTAAAATTACTGTAACATTTTCCACAGACAGGATAGGGAAATAAAACTGGTACTATTGAAAAAAAGAAGAGTTAATTTTTCATTTTCCGATAATTTCTGAGTCAAATTTGTGTCTTCATCTTGGATTAGAGTTCTCTGTCTTTCAACATTTTCTGCTGTGTGTTCAGGAACTTTTCTTCCAGATCTTCTTTTATTAATGTTTTTCACCATAAACTGGGATTGCCACTTTTGGAAGTTCCTCTGAATTGTGATTTCATTAGGTTTGAATTGGCATTCCAATAAGAATTTCCTCAGAGTCTTGACGATGGCTCCAATTTTAGTCATTTCTTTGATAATGAACTTGAGTTGTTGAAGAGTCATTCGTGTCAGGTTTGCTGATTACAATTATTTCTCCCGCACCCTTGATGTTTATGCTTATTTGGAGTGTATAACAGATACGTTAGAAAACAATGAATTCTGTCTTTTTGGATGTTTTGTGTTATTGTCTCCTATTTCATTTATTTAAAAAGTTATTGGAGTTTTGAAAAGTATACATTTTTAGCACCCACCCTGTCTATGGCAAGCAATCTGCAATTTGAACTTTCAAATCCACATCAGTCATTGTGAGCATACTCAGGAAGAAAACAAAGTTTCAGGAAAACACACAACTTAGGAAATATGTTTCCTGCCTTTAAATGCAAGTGTCCTTAAGCATGTTTAAAAAAGCATTAATTACCGAGGCAATGCCTGATGCAGCCGTACATTGCACACCAGCCTTTTAGCATATGAGAACACATGCATTAAAAAAATCTCAAGGTAATCATGCCCATACCACACCCTGACCACCTCAACACTTGGCATCACAAAACTCAAGCAAACTTAGGGTTGCTCTAGAAATAGCACACCAGTGTCATTTTTCCAGTTCTAAATTGTTTTGGTTTAGAACAAACCATTACAGACACTTCCCTAACATTATTATCTATGAAATCCAGCATGGTGTAAAGTTTTCATTGAAGCATTTAGTATTTAAGGACAATGTGATTTCTTAATATCCTTCAAAACGGAAGTTAGCCAATAATGGGTTACTAATACTCTGAAATCTTTAAAGACCTGGCTGTTATCCACAGTTCCAAAATTGAAGTGTTGGCATTAAAACCAAGTACTGCTTGGCTTACCACAATACACTTGTTCTGACATTCACTAACCTCTTCATTGGGATTGAGCATCTGCTCTTCAAAGCAGAAGCACTGGATTTTGTTGAAGTATTGGCCAGCATCAAAGGGCAGCACGTTGTACGTAGACACCCCCACCACGGGCTTGTTTGTGGGGTTCCTGGCCGAGTAGAACGCCAGGGCGGTCTCCCCTGGTACTACCTGAAATGTGTTCACTTCATATGAATGACTAGTGGAATGCATGAATAGTCTTGTGAAAACACAACTTTCTGTGCAGAATACTTTGATTAATACAGCTGATGTATTTTAACACTTTGACTGCAGCAGGTAAACTTGAGATTAATATTCAACTCAAATTTAAAGTCAGTTGTAGTAAGCAATGTTAAAAATAGCAAACATTAACTGGATTTGTGCCTTCATTTAGTTTTGATTCAGTATTTACTGAAATTGAGTTTGAGACTACTGCTCAGTCAGCAGCATTATGAAAATCCCCTCCATGTACCACCGGTGGCTCACGTTGCAGTGAAAGTGTTAAGGGTGCTCCAGAACTGCAAGATTTGCATTTTCATTGGCAAAACACTCAAATTTGGTCTTTTCTTCAAATAAAATTTGGCCATAAAAAAAATGAGGGCCCAGCAGCCAAGTCTGTTTGCCAAATGCATTGATTTTAATGTTAAGTTCCATCAGGAAAAAGGTCAAATTAAAGAATTTTGCAAAATAAAGGCCAATCCTGTCTCCCAGGGATGCTATCTGACAGCAAAAGTAAGCAGTTTTTTCTGTACAAATATAGAAATAAGTCAAAATATAAATCAAGTAAAAAGTATAGATAGAAAAGACATGATGAAATGAATCGCTTTAAAATTTACTTATTTTTTATTCACCAAGTTAAAAAGGATATTAAATTTATTAATCCAGAATTATCCTAACTCCCCCAATACATGTATACAAAGAGCTGCAAAGAAACACACTATGAATTATCATAAGAAATTTTTTTTCAAGCACAGAAAGTAGGGTTTTTAGAAAAAAATTCAAATCTAATATGACGAAAATATGTTTTTACCTTTTAGCTTAAGCTAAATGTTCAGAAACCTATTTTAAAATGCTCAAAAAATACATCAAATTAATACATTTCTGAGAGTGACTCTCAAATGATTCCAGACTTAAATCATAATTTCAATTTCAATGAGCTCCAGAAATATGTATACAGGACACACTTTGCAGTAACAAATGGAATGTTTTTCTCATCTACATGATTGAATATCTGGGCAAATTTGTGAAGTGATTTTTTTTTCAAAAGCAGATAGAATCATAGGTCTAGCTGTTAAAAATAGCTAAAAACATAAAACATGTCATCAAGTGGCAATGTAATGGAAGTTTGAGAATGCTGCTGATTTTCCGAGACAGTAAAGACGAGTCAAATGGTGCACACAAAAATCTCATTGGATACCTTGATGCCAAGTACAAATTCAGTTGTGACTAGTGTAGTGGCTGAACCACCACTAAGTACTGTACAGTTGATTTCTATGTTTTGTTTTGTGTCTGAGAAAAGTGCTTAATAGCTAGGCATGGTCAAATGTGTAATAATATTAATTGATTGTTCTAATTCTTACAGAAAGACGTTAAATTCATAATAAGTCACTGAAAAATAACGTTTGGTAGAGTTTAATGAAAATTTCAAGTCTCTCTATATATAGGCTCTAAACGGAGAGACCCGTAGCACGGCTGCATCTTTCTCGTTCAAGCTCCAAAGGGTAAGAATAAAATTGCGTAATTGCGATGATACGGGATAATCGAAATAACATGTGATAATTAATGTGTAATGTGTTTATATCCACTAGAGTGGTGTTCGAGTTGAATACGTTTGTAATTGTATTGAGTCATGCGTTGAAAATTTTAATGAATAGTGGACTGCTATGAATATAGGTAAAGGCTGTGAAACATGTTGGTATGAATATATTGATAAGATGTGAATTGTACTTCCTTGTAAATCAAATAAAACTGTGTACTGTAATAAGGTCAGTTAGTTTTGCAAATTTGAGAAATAGCTCATGGAAAATGAATTCGATAGAAGAGTATTAAAAATTGTTTGTGGCGTAGCACTATTGACCAGGTTTATGTGTAAATACAGGTAGATGTGCATCATTAAAAGACATATATTCTTGTCTGTAGTAATTTTGATAGTATGAATAGGTTCATGATGTAAAACGTCGTGCAACGGACGTATTTCTTGGAAAGGGAAATTTATAACACCCTGAAATCCAGGGAAGGCCTCCCACTGCAGTGCGCCAATCAGTCCAGCTGTGTCGGCTGATCAGAGGGCCGCTACCTACGTGGCGCGTCATCAGCCCGATAAGCGCCTGCATTACGGCTGATCGGTAGCTACTGCTGCAGTCTTCTTGGGTGTTGCCTGGACGCACTCACTTGGCTCGTTGATGGCTTGGAGGGTCTTAGGGCTCTCATCAATTACCGCCAATCCCGTCAGGAGAATTTACTTCTTGTAGAGTGGTAAATACAGCTCTACATATGGTGTGGTAGGAGCCGCGGACAGTCTACTGCTCTCAAAGGGCCCCGAAATAGAACCCTTACCTGGAGCCTATCGTTTGTGTCCTAGAATTTTAGTATCGCCAATAAAGTGTTCAATGTTTGTATAATCATGGTAGGGTACATTGAGGCCGCAAAGGAGGTTTAGTAGGCGGTAATATCGATACCTGTGTACGACCATTTAAAGAGTTTTTATAGTCAAAAGGGGCCTAGCCCCTGCTGTGATATGTCTTCCTTCAACGACGGCAACCTCGTTAACAGCTAAGTTGTATGCCTGGGCTGTATGTAATAATTTAATCATTAGAATCTTTATTGTTGCCTGGTCACGTGCTTTGAATGTAGGTTTTGATATTGTGTTAGGATTGTGAGCAAAGTTAGGTAATTAATAGATAGGAAATGTAACTGATATTTCTAATAAGTTTGTATTTCTTTTGGATGGGATTTCATCAAAAATAAAGAAAAAAGTGTCCGTCATCTAATCTTGAATTTGTATTTTTATCATGGTTATCATCCATAAGGTAATGGGCATTTAGAGAAACCGGTCCGCGCAATGATATTGACCTGCGGCACGCGATGTAAATCCCCTGAGCGATCCGGCCATAATATACTTGGGGCGGTGTAGGACTATACATTACGGTAAGTGTCGTGAGCGTGTAGTGCCTCCCACTACACTAGTGCACAGATACACATCTTGCTGAAGGCTCAATAATGAACATTTCAATAAACATTAATAACATTTACTTTAACTCAAAAGTGCACTTACTCCAGAAATAGGACTATAATTTTGCTTTATTACAAAAATGTAACTTTGTAGGCAGGAAAATAATTTTTAAAGACAGCTCAAAGGGAAGAAATTTTTCTTGAAAGATATATGTAAATCCAATAACTTCGGCTCATGACTGTAAATTATTTTCCATGTTTACTGCTAAAGTGAGTTTTTCATGCTTGAGAAAGCTAATTTAGCTTCTTTCATTCTTGATCTCTTATAAGCAATAAATATAAATTAGTTTGCCCTTACCTCTATCTTCCTCTGCATTGGTTTGAAGTTCCACACCATGGCAGACGTGTCAGCATTGAAAGTGATGGTAATTTTTCTATCTTTGATTGGAGTCAACTCAGCTACTTTCTCACCATCGGTGTCATGCTGTACTGTCCCTCCATAACTATATGACTGAAAAAAATTTAATGAAAACGAAGGGAAATCACATTCATGAATTAAAAAGAATTTTTACTTATGAACTGCTTTAGCTCATCAACAAGAAAATCATATTACTTGGAAATGCTTGAAATTATTAGGTATAAATTAACTTGGAAATGTTAAATGGAAAATTATTAGCTTACCTTAACTGTGGTACTATCATGTCAACTCCCTATCCCAACTAAACAGTAATGGACTTCTAAAAATTTAAATATGTGACTTATATACTTCAAAATTCATAAACATTAATGAAAGCATTCTTAAATTTTATAGACCAGCAAAATGAAAAGATACTAAATCAAAGAAATTGAGATAGTTTTTCATAACATATTTTCTCTTTACTATCTTATCTCTTTACTATCAATAAATATTCCAAGTCATAAAACTTTACCCACTAACTAAACTTTCAGTATTTGATGAATACATTTTTCTGAGACTAAACGGTAACCTTAATCATTATTATTCAAAGTGGAACATGAATATTGCAAAAGTCATACAGCTGTATAAATCAGCTAAAATTTATGTTTGATAAATACATTTTTCTGAGACTAAACTGTAACCTTTATCATTATTATTCAAAGAGGAACATACCTGACAAAATATCCTGTAGAGGGGAACTGCAGCATAAGAGAGACCAAAAACAAGAACCCCGACTGCAGCCACGTAGTACAAGGTTGACTTCAGATCTCTGGCCTGTGTGTGCTTTGCCTGACATTTTGAGGAGCAGGAGAAAAACCTTCTTTGACTTGAAGATGGAACTTTGACAGTCCTTGGAGTAGGGACAAATAATCCAGAATTTGATTTTACATTCAATAAAATATAATTTAGTGGTTTGAAAGATATAGCTTTTGGTTTGTTATTAATTATGAATGCTCTTTTCCAAATGTGTTTACAGTTCGTGGATAGTAATTTAGTACATGCAGTACTTGCAGAGTTTAAGTGGAAAAAATTAAAAAGACTCATAATAGCAATAAATAAATTAGGGGTTTCTGAAAATATAAATGAAAAGTTACAAACTATAATCAACCAAAATTTAATGCACCTGATCATTTGATTTTTTTCTTGAAAAAATGAATAGCATAGACAAATGTTTAAGCAATACTACAAAATGAAATATTTTAGTTTCATTGGAACATATTATAAACTCATTTTGCATAGATTGATTCTGAACAGATTTCAATCCTTCAAAATATAATTTCATCACCTTAATTGTACCTCAAATTTCCTGTGACATTACAAATTGTACATGGCTACAATACATCCAAGTCAATACATGTTTGTACATACTTTCAAATTTTCAACCATTCCTTAATCCCATCTTAATTATGATGAAGAATTTCCTTGCGTTCAATTTCTAACAAAACATTTCAAGCCATGTTGGTGTGATAAGATATTTTATTAGATACAACCATTTCACCTGAACTGCCTAGCTAGAGTATGGTCATCATTTTCCTCAATACAAATATAGAATGACAAATCATTTTTAGGCCACAACTGTAATTGTGCGATCATAATAATTTAGTTATTGTTACTCATTTCATCAAGCTAAAATTATACAATTTTTGTAGTTAATGTGGCATTGAATGGAATGGAAGCGAGTTCAAAATGTTGTGGGACACAGATTGTGCATTAAAAACCTAAAAAATCTTCTCTACTATAACATTTCAGTTGCAGTGGAAATAAGGATACATTTAAAATATTACAGAAAATTGCAGTGCTTTTAGCTCTATTACATATTTCAAATGACAAAAATTGCTTCATTCTGATAAGGCCAACATTTTTTATATCTTTAACTCAATTATAAAACTCCTTGTATACAGTGCTAGCATTCAGTGAATAACTTCTGATTAAACTCATTTAAAGCATGCATGCTTGGGTTGAGTGATAAACAGTAACTAACAAATTTACCAAATTTTTATGTGAAGGTTAACAGCAGTTGCAGCCTACAATTCTCTCTAATACTCCTGCAACAGCATAGCTTCTCTAAGTTTCTTTCCTGTGTCCTAAAAATTACTCAGTTTTTTTTATCATTTCTTGCAACATCATCCAAAAATGATTGATGGCAACACCAACTTGTCAAAAATAACATTCATGTATGGTAGATTACTAAATCATTGTTAAATATCTGAGGATTCTAAATCAGCATCTCTTATTCCACATATACACTAGAAATTTTTTCATTCATTAAAAATGGTCAAGTTGCATTTTTATCTAACTCTGCAAGATAACTTATACTAGAGACTAATTTAAAATATTTCAAAGACCACAATACTAGTTTTTCCAATCTGCTAAAAAAATTACATTTACTAAGGATCTTTTGTCCTATTTGTAAGTAAATGTTCCAGCAATACTTGTTAATTTGATTGGCTCAAACAATGGGCTAACTCTGCAAAAAAATTACTCATTTTACGGGAACATTATCATTCTATTGAAACTTTTTTGAAGTGTTATTACTTAAGAAATGTCACTCAAAATGCTTTGATAATTGTTTATATCACAGCAAAGATGGGCTCTAGCTGTTTAATTCATGAATGTAAAATGTTCAGCAAATTGCATCATAGGATCAGACCTCTTTTCTATGGCAAAAGCTGCACAATCTGTTAAATCTAAACAGGTGCTCAGCAGTCAACATTTATATTGAAAATATTCATGACCCTCAGCAGGTTCTCTTCATGCCCAAAAACAATGACTCACAGAGAAAAAGGTCGGTCTGTAATAACCTGCACTCTGGCCATTCATTGTTGACACAATGTAAGGATTTCCACTTCTAGAATGGTTAAACACATTGTCAGTGTTAGTTTAGCATCAATGTGTAGTCATATTTAAAGCCTTAACTATTAAAAACGGCATTGCTTTTAATATTACCATCATAATAAATTTCTTTCATTTGAATATTCTGTCATACTGGGTAAACAAAGATTTCTACACATGCTGATGATATTTGCTATCCTTCCAGTAACACAATAAATAGTTTATCAATATTTTTACTTTTTACCATTATTTTTTACTTATTTAGCTTTTTCACATTTCCAGTTTTTACCTTATAAATTGGTACAATTATAATAACACTAAAGGATTTTCTAAAACTTTTACTTGAATCTTGAAAGTGAGGGCCAACAGTGTTGGGGCCTTTTAACAGCCTACAATTACTTTGGCAACACTCACAATCTTCATGCAAAAATTCAGCGCCTGTGTACCAGACTTGTCCAATTAACAATGTTATGGGATCCTATTGGGGCCACATGCCTTTCCACTTTTCACTTCAAAAAAACTCACAATCTCCTCGACAAGTGATTTCATATTCCATTTGCAGCTTATGTTCATCAATCAAAAAATTAATGGGTACTTCATTTATTAGGCACTTGCTCATTCATTCCACCAATAAACAGAAGGTGAACTTGAACTTGAGGGCCAACAATGTTGGGGCCTTTGTACCAGCCAACAATTCCCTCCACAATACTCATACTATTCACAAAGAATTTAGCATCTGTGTACAAGACTTGTCCAAGAAACTACCCAGGATCCACCAATCCTTGTCATAAGCTGCCATTGGACGGCATCACCGGGATAACCAGTACGTCAAAACGCCATCGTACAGCAAAGCGCCATGGTGGGTCAACACAGCCTACCCTACATGACTAGCTCATTCCAGTCACTGTCTCTTACTCCAGGCCCTGACAAGAAAAATTTTCATAGCTTCAATGATGCTCAAATTACACTCCTGAACCAATCCAGCCAGACAGCTCATACCATAATCGTCTTCAGTACATCTGGTATACCACTCATTCTCTCCCTACTGCACAAACATACTACATTCCAGCACAAAATGTTTAATTGTTTCCTCCACTCCCCTATCACACTGCTGACATAATCTGTTTTTATTCTCATTTCACCTCCATCTACGTCTATTCACGCTCAATGCCTTACACCTCACAGCAAACAAGAGTTGGCTTCCAAAACTACCATCATAGAATTTCTCACACTTAGGCACTTCCTTTTGCATATACAAGATTAGTGTAGGATTTCGCGTCATGCTAAGCATCCATTTATTCAATCCATACTCTTGTGTTAACCTCAATCTCTTTTCCACCTCTTGCAGTCCTACTCTGGTCCTTCATCTCCAACATTCATTAAATGCCAGTCATCCATAGGTCTCCCAATTCTAACACAAATAATCCTTTGCTCACTTAGTTTCCTTGCATGCCCCCAACATATTTTCTTGCAATAGCTCACACTCAGATTCTATTCAAAAATTTGCTTTACCCATCTGTTATTCTGCTTTCTCTCAATTCTTACCTTATAATTCAACATAGCTTTCATCATTCGTTCTGAATATAGGCTCCACCCTAGGCCACCTCCAATAGCTTCTGTAGCTGTCCATTTTGAAGCACCCAATGCTAGATATCCTACCTAATTTTTCATCACATCCAGCCTTTCAAGGTCACTTCTATTCCAGGCTAGAGCACTCATACCATACATACACTAGGTACAGCAACATACTTCCACATTCCTCTGGCACATTCATATTTGTTTGCTCTGTATCTGGCCACACTACCTAACCGTCCACTACACTGCATTGCTTTTGCGACTTTCTCATCCTTAGTTCTAGTGCATCTATCTTCACTGATCATTCAACCTAGACATTTGTTTCTTTGGTTCTACCTACTCTGATTTCTCCAATATTCCACAGTCTGTCTGTCAGTCTCATCACTATTTATAACCATAATCAAATCAAGTATACTTTAAGGACATCAGCTCCATCTGGTGTCCATAAAGTATACCCGGGCTTTTTTGGGATCCTAAAAATACACTTGGGTGACATTTATGATAATTAAAATGACATTAAATTCAAGTTTTAACTATTTATAAAAGCAATGCATAAAAGCATAATAAAGAGATGGTCAAAACATAACACATAACACATTTTCCCTTCCAATTAGTGAATCATTGTTTGTTATTGTAATGGAAACTGAGCAGCTATCTTGTTACAGAAAACTTTCAAAGCGATTGATGAGAAACGGTCAAACCACATGAATTCATTGAGATATCCTGATAGAAAATTTTGCTGACAACCATTCATCTTCTTGATGTAATATTTATATCGATTCCAATAGCTTTCAATCGTTTGAGTGTGGATACCGGTCACCTTATCAAGAAAGTTAATGGAATGGTTGACCGATTTGTGTTCTTTTAATTAAAGAGATACGGTTTTGTATTATAGAAAAGAATTATTCTGATTTGATTGCAGTCAAGATGCAGAACACCGTAGCATAGATAAATTTAAAAAATTTACTGGTATCCTTAAACTACACTTGGATTAACACTGGTGTTCGTAAAGTACATCTGGGCCAGAGTTTGCAAATTTGGTGTCCTTGAAGTATACTTAGTCCTCATAACCTTACTTTTATCAGTACCAAAGTTCATCTTGAAATCTGTACTATATCCATTCACAAAGTCAAGCATCCTTTGTTTGTAGTTTATGCCCAGATTCACTAACCCCAACCACATCATTAGCATTCAACAAACACCTCAGTTTTTCCTTGCCAACTTTAAATCCTAGCCCACTCATTCTCAGTCAAAACTGCTAATTCTTCTGTGTACAATCCAAACAACACGGGAGACAGAGTACAGCCCTGTCTCACACCTCTAACATTTCTCACTTGTCCTGTTTCCAAATTTCCTAACCTGTAGATAGCGCTTAGTTCTCATATAGACTTTGCATAATATTTACTATCTTCCTACTAAATCCAACTTTTCTCAAGATGTCAAACAGCCTAAACTGATCTACTCTATCATATGCCTTTTCGATAACCAGGAATGCTAAATATACCTTCTTATCATTCTTCCTTATCCGCTCAATTATTTCACTTACTACAAACAGATTATCCTTACCATGTCTATCTTGCCTAAAACCATTCTGTTCTTCTCCCAGGACACCTAGTTCTTCAACTAAATATTTCATTCTATCATTCAAAATACCATAAAAAATCCTACATACAGTGTCAGCAGGGGCAATTGGTCTGTACTCTGTAATTTCTAAGTTCTTTCATACTCTTATGCCCACCCTTATGCCAACTACACTGAGCAAGCAAACTTACTTGTTTACTTGTTGAGTTAGGCATACAGCCTTCAGGGGCATAGCAGCCTTGTTCACAGAAGTTTGTAGCACAGCTAAATTGCAGCTAAGAATCCAGTGTCTTCCAGAAACTTAAGGGCCATTTACACTAGAAGGATGTCTACTGATATTTCATTTCTAAATTTTACTACTTTTTACTACCTTCAACAGCAAAAATTTACTACCTATTTTTTACATATTGAATGTTGTCCAAATGTCCAGATGTAAGTAATCGGCCTATAATGAGTAATTTGAGACAATAATATACACAATGCGAAAGATTTAAAAAACGCTCCAAGTTTCTTAACACTTAAAATACTTAATACAGCAACAAAAGCATTATAACAAAACAGTTACCTAAATTCCTCAGGTACCCCACCCTAAAAGGACTCCAACGAACGTTTGACAAAGATCTTGTTTTAACATCTTTCAACTATGAGGACAACAGTTCATCATATGCAAAAAATGAACTGACTGGAAGTGAGTTGATACCAGGGGATTGTCAGATCCCTCAACAGCAGAGTAGAATATTGGAATTTTATTATGACCAAACACTATATCACTTCAAAAATATGAGTTTGTAAACTATTGAACAATTGTGAATGTGTAAACAAATTTTTGTGAACTATTTCTATCGGGCCTCAAAATCTAAATTGGCACCCTAATTGCGATCAATAATGGTAACAAATAGGTTATTAACATGTTATCTTATGGAACAAATCCCAAAAATGAAAATTTCATGTAGCTTTCCTATATATAGTAGAAGAATGGACTTTGATTAGATGGAGCATCACCATGCTCCTATGACGACATCCTGGAAGTAACCGAATCGCCATGACTGACAAAAGGAAATTCAAAGGAACTTAACTCTCGTTTAAATGATTACACATTGTATTAAAAGATAATTTTATAGCATAATTCTTTCAGTATTTGGACATAAATTAATGTCATTGAAAAGGAAAAACTTTCAGCTTTACAAAGAGGTTATTTTTTTTTAGAAAAAACATTTATAGTTACAGTAAATCATTGTTTCCCCACATCAAAGTGGACAGAATAAACTCCCGTTTTTTCAAAAGAAGATAATACTGCTCACAGTTAAGCACAGCTCCAAAAAACACTTTCTGGATATAAATGAACTGCAAAGAAGTTCCTTTGACGTCATTGCAATGTTTCCATCCTGCTGCAACAACTTGGAAGATGAGAATATTTATCTTTGAATAAGAATTGGAAGGTTACATCAAGTTTATGATAATCAAGATTTTTATGCAGAGTCCATCAAAACTAACGGCAACGGATGTTTGTTTCAAAAATAGTTTGACAAAGCACACAGAAATTTTAATTGGTGGAAAATATTATCAAATAGCATATCTTTCTGAATAATCATATTCAGGTAATAAGCATGTAATAGCTGTATCTGCAATGCAGGCAGCACCACCTTTACAATTTACTCTTCTAGATCTTTTGTACCCATAAAAAATGTATATATCTGTTATAATGATATCTTCAATTTCAATATAATGCAAACGGTGAGGTTATAACACTTCTTTCTATGATCTGTAATGGTGGAAAAATATTATAGCTACTCAGTGATAGCAAAAATGAATTTCTCTATTCCATTCATTAAAGTTGCGTGTCTGCAAAATGTTTACCAGCACTATAGCCAAATACCCAAATAACATTCATGTAAAAAATTGAGTTAACAGCAACACTATCACAGAATTAATGAATTTTTTTGCATCCTTTTCATTTGAAATGCGCACTTTTTTTCAAAGGTTATCGTGTTATTAAGAAATAGCTAAAAACTGTTAATTTTAATGCTTGGCATAAATAGCTCATCTGGATGATTATTTTTTGTATTATGATTCATTGTGGATAATAGCATGTGTCAGTCTGATCTCGAAAGTTATATGATGCAATTAAGCTTGCACTGACCCGAGGGCCCCGAAACTGCAAGCCCTCAATTTCAAGTTCAAGCGATAGGGTTTTTCAATGTTTACATTGTGATTCACTAGGTTCTTCACTGCTTATATTTTATATTTGCATTTGTGAGGTATAGTTAAATGATGCAACAATTTGAGTGAAGTACTATTATTAGACTCTGGGCAAGGACATTTAAATGCCCTATAAATGACAAAGGATGCTTGTTTTTCGGAGGTCACGCAATTGGGAATCTCCAAAGAAAATCATTATAAGACAAGAATGTTGAATATTATAGAGAGAAGTGCCCACTCAAGGTTTTTGTTTAAAAAACTCAAGCAGTAAACTGAATTTAATTTTGGTAAATGTGAAGCGTTTGCTAATAATTGAATTTTGAATTTTCGGTCCCGAAACATAGTTAATTATATCAAAATAAACAAGTTTTCTTTTATGCACTTTCCGTCGCAAATGAGTATTTAACGAGGTATAGCGGTAGGTTTAGTTTTGTCTATGATGACGAATGCGCTCAATTAAACAGCCACTCATTTATTTTTGAATTTTTGTTTCTTGAATCATGGTAATAACATCAAAATGAACATTTTTCTTCTATACACTATTTGTGACAAATGAGTATTTTACGAGTTAGAGCGGTAGGTTTTAGATGGCGGGAACGGGTTCGATCATTCAAGCGCGTTGGAAGGAAGCGTCCACTGCAGTGTTGCCATACGACGCACTCGATGAATTACTTTCCGCTTCGAAGACTGGAGTTGCGTTAACTAATTTACCGCTATAAATAGTAAAATAGTCATTTGCGACGAAAAGTGCATGAAAGAAAACTTGTTTATTTTGATATAATTAACTGTTTCAGCACTCAAAATTTGATATTTGATTATTAGCAAACGCTTCACATTTACCTTAATTTTTGAAAAGTCTACAATCATCAATTATTTACTGATTGTTACTTTAAAAATTCATGAAATGATATTAAGAATATTAAAAATTTAAACATTTAAATGGCTCAAATGAACCTTTCATCATAAAACAATTTGATAACTTTCAGATTAACCTGACTGAAGGAAAAAGTAAACTATTTTTACCGTCAATCGCAAAAATTAAGATTGTTTCTTTTTTGTGTTCTCCAATCCTAAAATTACACCATGCTCTACAGGAATATTTCCCATAAACTGAGGCAAATTTCTGATTATGGGAGAAATAAATTTTAAAAATCTTCGTACTCTATATACATATGTTTATTACTTTCATTTTTCAGATAATTATTCAACTTCACCATTTTTTACTACCCTGATACAAATTTTTTTCCTTTTTCACTACTTTCCAAATTTTACTACTTTTTACTATTTTTTACTACTTTACTACCTAGTAGACATCCTAACTAGGGGACATTTTGGCCGTGAGGTGCAACACGTTTATACGAGGGTCACCACCGAGTCTCATATTTGTGTATGTTTGTACAAAGTTTCCTATTTGCCGTGGTAGTTACGAGGCTCAAGTGTTGCGCGTTATGAATTTGATCAGAGTGAATGGGATACTTTGTATATTCATACACAAATATGAGTCTCAGTGGTGAGCCTTGTATATGCGTGACAAGCCTCACAGCCAAAATATCCCCTAGTGTAAATGGCCCTTTAATTAGCTGTTTTAGAGAGAAGTCTCCTGACAGTAGCATACTCAAGGACAGGGTCTTTCCAATCTTGCTGCACTCAAAGATCAGCTGATGGTGCTGGGCAGTCAGAACCAGGAATCAATGAAAATATGCTCAAATACTTGCACTTATTCTTATACTTGCACTTGCAGAATAAGCAGGAGGCTGGACATAAACCTGAGAAGATATGTTGATGGGTAAGACAGCTCACTCCAAGTCTCACTCATGAAAGTATTACTTGCTCTTGACAAGGAAGGGAAAGGTATGGAGCAACGCCCAATGTAGGTTTGATTTGTATCAGGGTGGAGCGTGATGCAGACCACTGTGCTTGCCACTGCTCCTTATAATAGGTCTTGATGTGATGTTTTGATGCATTCCGAGCCAGTTGGTCAACTCTTTCCTTGCCAGGAATTCCAACATTGGAGGGAACTCATTCCAGTGTGAATTTGTTGGGGAATTTGTGAAGTAGGGTTGCTATACTGAAAGCTAAGAAGTGCAATTTACGGTATATGTCTTGGATAGCTCTGATTAAGCTAAGCAAGTCTGTTAATATGAAAAATGGTTTTGGTTGCTTTGAGAGGAAATATATTGCAATGAGGATAGCATAGAGTTCTGTAGTTAGTACTGAAGAATAGTCGTAGATGAGCAAGAAGTGAAGTTCCATCCGACCACGCTGCCGCATTTCATGTTTGAACTTTATTGGAAATAAATGTTTTTCTTTCTTTATTTCTTTCTGCTCCCTACGGCACTACGGGAACAAGCAAAAACACCGGGGTTGAACTGGGTTGTTGTTGTTCACTCGGGGCTTATCGAGGCATTGAGATCAAGCTCACACAGCCTCTAGTCTTTACCACTTTCACTGAAAGGAATCTTGAGACTAATTATCACCGTTTTCTTAGTCTCTTTGATGCAGCACATTTATCCCTCTACTGTTCTCTATTTTGGCTAGGCTGTTGAACCTGTGGGAAACCTGGAACAAAAGAAACATACACACACACACACACACATTCATCCTCACACTTTACTAGAAAGTTGTAAAAAGTTCACAGTTTAATTGCTCATCTCACAACTGTAAAGATTCGGCCTATCTATGAAGTTCTTAATGTATAGGTATGTATGTGCAGCAATACAGAATATGTGGTTTAGGGTTAAGTTGTCCCAGTGTAGTAAATACAGGTCAGAAAATGATGGGGCATTTGAGAGAATGAAAACATGAGAATGAGAGGGAGGGTATGAGAAACATGAGAATAATCTAGTGAAGAGCAGGAAGATTTTTTGACTATGGTAAAGAAAAAGCATTTGTAAAAGGAGGGAGTACATATGTTTCTAAAGAAGATATCAAGTCACCTGTTTTATTTTTCCCATCCCTTCCTGAAAAAAGATTATTGAATACTTTATTGAGCACCACATGCATCCCAACAGCTAACCAAATGAGGCTCCAGCCTGGGCGGGGCAGCCTGGAGGCTCCAGGATTGCATTACTATTCAGAAAAAGATGCCTGTGTGCGAGGTCTCTGAAGGAGCAATACAAGGAGGAATTTGAGACATCACCCAGCGCATGTGTTAGTAAAGACTACTAAATTATGACTACTGAGCTACACAGGGTGATGCCTCAAACTCTGTCAGAGTTATACCAGTTATTACTGCAGGAATCCAGAAGGAATGGTCTCACATACAATTTCAAGAGATCTGCAAATATTTACATGGAATGTGGGTTAAGCCAGAGTGATGGTAAAATACTGGTTATTATAATTAAGGAAAAGTTGATATTTTAACCAAGTTGCTAAATGCCAAGTTAGATTCTTTAACTTTATCCCAGCTGGATAAATTATCTTACAATGTGGCTAATTTTTTTGTTTCTCTTAAAAATTGAGCAAGGGCA
>JACJUY010001708.1:119989-132656 GCA_014220935.1 Platorchestia sp. MABIK | reverse complement strand
GCTCTTATTTACCAGTCCATCTGCACACAATTTTCCCTCACAATTCTTAAGGGGGGCGTAGGAGTTAAAAGGTTAAGAACCACTGGTCAAGAGCGTGCCTTCCAATTCAATGAGCGGGCATTCCACTTCCTTCTCTCTCATATCATATTGATGCCTAAAATATTGTAATGAGAAATGAAACGCCACTAAAATGGAGCAACCAGTAAAGGTATTTTTTGTGAGAAGACGTTGTGCTTCCAAACACATCAGAGTTTGGTATATTCTTGCAGCGTGTTCCAGACCGAACAGATCTTCGACCATATGCAGCTTACCAAAACGAAGTACTTCTTATAAATTATTCCATCACTTTCAGAAATGTTGCACAATTCCTCAGCCGACATTCTATTTAATTTAAAAGAAAAATAAACGCTTGATTTTCTTCTGTGTACTTCTAATAAATCATTCCATCGCTTTCGAAAACGATGTGCAACTTCTCAGCCGACATTCTATTCCATGTCAATGAAAAACAAACGCATGATTTTCTTAGGTATACTTCTTATAAATCATTCAATCGCTTTCGAAAACGATGTACGACTTCCCAGTCGCCATTCTATTCCATGTCAATGAAAAACAATGGCATGCAATTCCTAGGATCTCTTTGGTAATGCTGTCTCCTGGGCGTGACAAAGAATGATCTCAACGGTACCGTAAATTTCGACGATGCTGCGAAGTTTTCAAACTCAGACGCTACAAAACTAGAAAGAAAGCTAGGAAGCTCTTTACTGATATTGGATGAGACAAGTCCGTAGACTTGCGGACTGTGAGCTCCCGACTCTCCTCCAGGAGAATGACTTCTAATGTGCCCCGAGGACAGATGACTCCTGTAAAATTCGTTGCTTTAATCAGAAGTAAGTGCCAATACCGTTAGTGAGCATTCAGTGAATGCATGAGTGCCCCGAGTTGTTGGTATGCGGGTTTTTTTCATGAATTGAATACACTGAACAAAACGTTCGCAAATATGATCAACGGAAGTACAATCATTAAAATTAGTTTTTATTATATCTATTAACTTCAGACAAAATTTACTATATTGCTTGCACCAATAATGTCATCTAAGTTCACGTAAAACTGAGAATTTAAAGTTGACTGTATAAATTTATGTTGTATGTACGTTTTTCTATTAAAATATGAAATCTTCTCCATATCATTGAGAGTTGCCCTAGCACAATATGTAGAACATAGCACCCATATATATCATCCATGCACCCACATGAATGCATGGGTCATAAATAAAGTCTGTTATTCATAAGCAAGACCCTGAGTCATTTGTTGCACGAGTCAACACGAGTACAAATTTAAGCCCGTTCGCCCTGTTTTAACTCACAGTTCATTTCCAGTTCAGGGGCCTTGAGAGACAGAAGAAAAGGGTTCGATAAATTGATAGTACAAGCAGCCCCTCCATAAAAACCAATGATATTTTTAGTAACACATTTTTAGTCCATATCGTAGATAGATTTTGAATTGGGTTGTTTTAGCGATGACCTACTTTATATCTGTGTTGGAAATTTGGTCTCCCTAAGCTCGTAGGTATTAATAATATAGCTTCAAGCATTGAGGCCATCACAAGAACTTAAAGCGATCGATCGAACTCGTTTTCTTTTAAGCCATGACCTTCACTTACGCATTCATTCTGCACGTCTACGCCTTTTAGAACACGCAGTGCATCACACTCACTTCACACCACTCGGAAATGCACACAAACTTCCATGACTACAAAGTCAACATTCACATCCTTAACACTTTGACTGCGTTTTCATTGATGTTATGGTTAGTTTGGGAAATCGACTTTACTGCTGGAATATATTTTTATCTTTTCTAAGAAACGTGAAAATTATAATTGCAGGACAAAATTTTACCTCGGTTGAAAAAATATTTTGAAAAAAGTCCTAAAATAGGCGAGCTACTATACCAGTGTGTGAATGAGCAATTTACCTTGCCGTACACAAATGTTCCAATACGTAATTAACATGTTAACGACCTCAGCACCTAACGTTTAACAATATTCGTTCGTGAGGTCTACCTCAAATTCCACCAGGATTGCCAATGTATTTTTATCACGCCGGGTTCTCTGTAAAAGCCGTTAAAGAGACGTCGTCCACAGAAGCTCCGTTAATCGAAGGCCCACCGTAGCTTCCCGCTCCGACCAGGGCGTAATGGCCTCCTCCATCTGCAGGTCATCAGCTGCGCGCCGCCGCTTCTGCCCCACACGACGCGAGCGCCGAGTTTGCTGTAATTTTGCCTCATGTGGCGCTCAACTGCACGCTCGTCTCGGNGCAATTCAGCGTCTCGAAGAGTTCGAGTAAGCGCTTATAAACACGGTATGAATTTGTGGTCATGTGTGTGATTAGATAGTTGAATCATGCAGCGTATATAGCTTATTCTACAGTTGTTGCGATGCTTACATTGAGAAGTTAAGATGTCTTGTTTTATTTTCATAATTGAAGATTGTTTCAGAATTGTGTAATACTGAAGTGTGTTGAGTGCAAGGGAACGCGAGGTTTGAACCAAGAGCTTGATTGACATGTGTCTCCTCGCCAAAATTAGACGGCGAAATAATCTATGAAATTACCTCCCAAGTTACCACTACACCTTTTCACTTCAAATTAATCCGAGTCAAGTTCAATTTAATCCAAGTCAAGTTCAATTTAATCCAAGTCAAGTTCAAATTAATCCAAGTCATATTCAAATTAATCGAACCCTAAGTTGAGTTTTAAAAATAGACATAATCACTTGTTAATTTGAGCTTTTTTGTGTTAAATATGTATCTATTGGATGTGATGAGCAAGAAAAAAGTTTTTCCTTTCAGCAAGGAATGCATAAAATTTCTGCAATATAAAAACAAGCTGTCGTAAAATGTGGTGAGTATCCAGTATCAGGAGGCAGAGTGTGATTCAGATCTTTGAGCGGTGTAAAAGATGCAAGTCAATTATAAAAACTTTGCATTATATTCCTCATTGAAGTTGTTTTAAAATTCTACATTGATGACAGTGTGCATACATTCAAATATTTGTGTTCAAAAGGTAATTTTTTGTTACATATACACATAGTTTCGAGGATTTATTTACTCTTGTAGATATTTATTTGCGTGAAATTCCACTTTATCACATGTATATTTATATATGTATATGTGAAATCATATACATGCAAATACAAAAGATTAATATACAAAAGACGATATGTATATTTAATCTTTAACAAAATATACAAACGCGATTCACTGAGTACTAATGTACGATTCCGTAAATTACAATATATATGAGTACATTACTACACAGATACATTCCTGCATTAGCAAGAAAAATGTTGACACTGCTCTCTAATCTTCATCTTTCAATGCAGCATCTATCACTCTGCATTTTTCTTCTCGTGTTTTCTTGTATTTTCCTCTCTTTACTCCTCTTCTTGCTCTTGCGCTTATATTTTCTTGTTCATCTTCACTTGTTTCATAGTCCGTTGATTGGTTGTAGAGATCCATCTTGAGGGAAGCGCCGATTCAAATTTAATGAGAATCACTTTTCTTCTATACTCCTATATTAGAGAAATCGGTACATAAGAAACTGAAAATGGCATTTTTAAAATTATTTTTAAAACCGATAGTACGGAATACAACATTACATACATAAAATCGATATGTATTCCTATATATGTGTGTAAAATTTGACTGTTATTAATTTTAATTTGACTTGGATTAAATTGAACTTGACTTGGATTAAATAGAACTTGACTTGGATTAATTTGAACTTGACTTGGATTAAATTGAACTTGACTTGGATTAAATTGAACTTGACNGCAATTCAGCGTCTCGAAGAGTTCGAGTAAGCGCTTATAAACACGGTATGAATTTGTGGTCATGTGTATGATTAGATAGTTGAATCATGCAGCGTAAATAGCTTATTCTACAGTTGTTGCGATGCTTACATTGAGAAGTTAAGATGTCTTGTTTTATTTTCAAAATTAAAGATTGTTTCAGAATTGTGTAATACTGAACTGTGTTGAGTGCAAGGGAACGCGAGGTTTGAATCAAGAGCTTGATAGATATGTGTCTCCTCGCCAAAATGAGACGGCGAAATAATTTGTGAAATAACCTCCCAAATTACCGCTAGATCTAAACTGAAATCAACTCGTTCGATTCTTAATCAAAAAATTTTCAAAACATATTCAATTTAAAAACTTGAACTGATTCTTAAGACTCATTAATTTCATATTTGACAACAGCCAATCATTGAATTAAACGAAATCGTCTTCCGCGAACCTCAACCAATGCGGCTGAAAAATTAGATCCAATTATTCCTAATTATTTATGACTTAAATTAAGCATTAGTTAAACAACTGAGGTAAACATTCAAGGCTAAATATTGGTTACAGTTTTTTCCGGTATTCTTTACTTGAACCAAGCACTAGTTGAATAACTGAAATAAATATTCAAGGGTAGGTATTAAACCCAGTTATTTTCAGTTATCATGACTTAAACAAAACACTAGTTGAATAACTGTGACTAATTTTAGTAGGTACATGTTGAGATTCGCATAGAACGATGTCATGGGTATAACTCGAAGATCAGCTGTAATGCTGAGGCCTGTAGCTACTGCTCTTAAGCAGGTCATAAATCATGCACTGAAAGAAATTTTGGCCTCTCTAAGTGTCTCATGGCTGTTCAGGTGTCTCGTAGATAGCCAGAACGTCTCAAAAAGAGAGTAGATGTCTCATCGGAAGTGCGACCCCTACATGGTAGTCTGCCATGTCACACATTGAGGTGTTTCGACTGTCACCGCCATTTTTAGTTTTCAAGATGCATGATACGTTTTTCAAGATTCATTGTTTGTGCTATTCATGACACGTTCTTTTAAGACTCATTATTCGAGCTGCTCTATTACGGTGACGCAGCTATGACGTGGTACACGGCCACATCGCTCGGAGTGCTTGGGTGTCATAACATTAGGTCACTATTCATTTCTGTGTCCAGTGGGGGAGTGTCAGAGGTCCGTGATGCAGGTCTTGGCTGCATCTTCGCAAAATGGCTACAAACCTGTGGTGATGAGGGTCAAAGTGGCCTAGTGCATCAGTCACCATTTTTGCATCTAAGCATCAAGTCTAGGCTGTATCTTCATAAAAGGGCTGCGCACAAGCTTGTGGTGATGACAGCCGCAGCGGCCTAGTGTTCCATGCAGCCGCTATTACACTGCGTCTAAATATCGAGTCTAGGCTGCATCTTCGTAAAATGGCTGCACATAAGTTTGTGGATATCTGCCGAAGTGGCCGAGTGCATCAGCCCCCATTCTTTGCATCTAAGCATCAAAATGGCTGCACGATGAGGCCTGCAAATGGCTGCAAAATGGTGATGACCACCGAAGCGACCTATATAGTGCATCAGCCGCCATAGCCTTGCGCCCAAGTTCCCTTCCCTGCAAGCGTATCCTCAACTCGACCTCGGGCCTGAGACACGTGGGGCAAATAGCTTCACCCCAGGATTAATTACCTGTCTAATTAATAGGCCATAAAACCGTTGAGTGCGCGTTCGCAGTAATTCTAATGAGCAAAGACGATAAGAGGAACAACATTTTTAGACAGATTATTCAGTTTTAACACGTTAACTGCAGCGGGTTAAACTGAAGTTCGATATTGAACTCCAACTAGAGTTAATTCCAGAGATAAATTCTAAAAAGAACGAATACTAAATAAATCATACCCGCATTTAGTTTTCATTAAGTAATGATAAAAATTGAGTTTGTGACTTCGGGTCGGTCAGCAGCATTATGAAAATCGCCTCAGTGACCACAGGTGGGTCACATCGCAGTTAAAGCGTTAATTACTGGAGGCGGAATTAAAGGATGAGAGGAAGCAATCACTCACTACACTGCTTTGTGAGACACCGACACCACCGCACTCCTGTCATGTGAAGGAACAGTGAGCTCTTAATTCTCCAGCAATCAGTCTTACTGGTAACATTGGGAACATATTGGCAACATTGGTAACATATTGGTAACAGTTCAACATTGTTATACTTGTAGTGTGTAGCTCATGGTAACTGTTAATATTTTCGACACTCTGAATGCGAAAAGACATTTGAACTTGTTTTGCAATACAAGAGGGTTCTTTTCTATGGCTTCACACAACTCTTTTCATGATGGGGCATTACACACGGCGCGTGAATTTGACACACTCGTAGTCGTCGGGAATTGTGGACTTTGAGTTGTAGTAGACAGAGAATTAATATTCTACTTTTAGCTTTGTTTACAGTAATTCGATCTAAAATAAGTCATAAAACTTATTTTAAAAAATGAATCGGGTTGATGGTAACAGTGTAAGTTAAATTGAAGCTAAGTTGAGTGACAAAACTAACACAACTACAGTTTCACATCTTAAAATGTATTACAGCTCTGTGAACCACAGTTAAGGTAATGCTTTTCGAAAATAAAAGATTACAATACTTCAAAAATTGATCGCCGACATCACCACAAACTCTTCATTATTTTTACAGTTGTCAACGAGAGATACGGTAGTTTAAAAGAGCGCTACTTGAGATCCCCTGTTCAGCTTATCTGAACCTGTCTCGGTCTAGAGCATTTAATCTGGTCAATGATTGATGATTTTTCAGCGCCGTCACACGAGGAACGTAAAAGAAAGGTCAAGGGACATTCAGGTCGGTTGAAAATCGTGACCAAAGCTTAGGTGGGATCTTGAAATATTCAAATTATGCTCTAAGACCTTACGAATGATTACACGAGGAGCGGTAGGGAAAGGTCAAAAGACGATCAGTTCTGTTGATAATCGTACCCAAAGCTTTCATCACAGTCTTGAGACGTTCAAATTTTGCTCTAAGACCCTTACAAATGATTTCACGAGAAACGCTAGGGAAATGATCGGTCCTGTTGATAATCGTGTCCAAAGCTTTCATCAATGTCTTGATACGTTTAAATTTTGCCCTAAAATCCTTAGCGAGCTTTAGGTGTGATGCTCAACGCAAGCGGTAGTCCGGGGACATTTCCCAAGCGTTGCTCTTGCAATAAACGCGGGGCGCGACAGCGCTCTAAAATCATTCTTCATTGCCTAGATTTCTGACGTCACCCAGGGCATCCCGCCAATGGAGGCCTTCCGAGCGACTTGATTAATTGCGCGGTCGTGATGAATCGCTCACACAAGAATTGAGGGTGCTGGCGTTGGGTAAGCAACGGGTCACCAAACTTTTATAATAACAGATGAGTAGGTTTGCCGATATGAACATTATTGGAATAACAGATGAGTAAGTTTGCAGATATGAACATTATTGGAATAATAGATGAGTAAATTTGCAGATATGAACATTATTAGAGTGTAAAAAATTTACAAGGTCATGTTATTAGCAAAAGTCTATAGGCACAGTTTAATCGGTAATTTCAGCACAAGCACTATGCGTGACCAGCATTTGTATTGGTTGCTTTCTATCAGGACATTAGGTATTTTTTGCTCGAAAAAAGAGGAAATTATGAAACATAGAAACTGATAATTCGTTCTCTCAAATCTATTGGGTGTGTGAGAACACCGGCAATTTCATGAGCTCGAAACTTCAATAGCATAATTGTCACGAACATTAACCCTGCCTCTCTGAGTGCTCTTCAAGACCAAATTTTACCCGCAAAAACTTTAAATTAAAGAATTTAGGTAACAAAAAACGCCAATTCGGTAGCCCAGATAAATCCTACATCTATGCCAATAATTTTACTTCCCATTTACGCGTTGACTGTGGCGGTTAAACTTAAGTTCAATATTTAACTCAGATTTGAATAATTCAAATCTTCGAATTATAATTCAACGATGAATAATTCAAGTAAATTTATGTATTCAACGATGAAACTGACAAATATCAAGTGTTTCGAGCCTTCATTTGGTTTTGATTAAGAATTTATGAAATTGAATTGAGCGACCACTGGTCGGTCAGGAGCATCATGGGCATCCCCTCAGTGGCCACCGGCGATTTACGCAGTAAAAGTGTTAATGTGTGCATAAAAAGGTCGGGGAAGACTTCGATTGTATGCAACTGCATCGAAAGCTCCTTGATACTGCAATTAAAGTTATACGTAATTTCCTTGGTACTGGAATTAAGATTATCCTTAATTCCCTTAATACTGTAATTAGGATTATCCGCAATTTCCTCAATACTGCAATTAGGATTACCCGCAATTTCCTTAATACTGCAATTAAAGTCATACGAAATCTCCTTGATACTGTAATTAAGATTATCCGTAATTTCCTTAATACTCCAAAAAATTAGGAAATTACGAAAAATCCGTAATTCCCTTAATACTGTTATTAGGATTATCAGTAATTTCTTAATTGTCGTAATAATGATTATTCGTTTCCTCATTGCTGTAATGATGATGATCCGTGATTTCCTCATTTCAATAACAAGGATTGTCTGTAATTTCCTCATAGCCATAGTAAGGATTATCCATAATTTCCTTCTTACTGTAATAAAGACTATCCGTAATTTCCTCATTGCTGTAATAAGGATCACCCGTAATACCGTCATTGTTGTGGCAAGACATAACCCGCCATTACTCACTGCTTCATTATGCCAGCATCAGTACACCAGTCTTGGAGTTTGTGAAACAAACTCAAAATGGCGACGGTTGAGAACTGAGAGACTCTTAATTAGCGGGAGGGCCCTCGTAACTCTGCAGCTTTCTCCATAATTCATTCCTGACGATCACTCATGAAGAGACCCGGTCTAACTGACGACCAATTTCAGACGGGTTTTGTTCATTGCCTGTGCTGCTGTTTACCCGGCAATTAATGAGAAGAATGATAGAAGTTGCCTCAGTCCCCTCTCGTTGCTTGCGCCGTGAGGGAGGCATTAATTAGCGCCAACTGCTGCCATCGTTGGCAACTTCTGCCCAGCATATCGGGGCTCTCGAAACGGACTCCCGTCTGCTCGAGTGTGCTCCTATTGCACCCAGTTTTGGCAGCGTGGCGCGCTGCTAGTGTTGTAAAGTTACGGAGGATACGAGCCTCGTTTCTTGATAACAACTTCCATGGCAGGCAGAAGGTCTGACTTTGTTCACTTGGAATACAATCTTGAAGGTTCGAATGAAGTACATCTTCGCGATCTTGACTTCGCGATCCTTGTGCATTTTTTGGTTACTGCTGCTGATTTATGATGTGGGTTTTAAAACTGAAGTTGTTCTATGTTTGTACGCGTAAAGTGGGTCAAATAATTATTAACGAGATTACAATTCCTATAAAACAATTTCATTCAAAACTACTTGGGAAATTTTTATGGAATGTTGATATTCCTGACATGCGCAAACTACAAAAAAAATGAATCCAAATGCAGAGCTTGTGATGAATTATAACACTCATTGTACATGGCTGGAATCGTAGTGGGCTAAATTATTAGCAAGGGTTATCAAAACACATGAAACCCTAAAAATGATCCCATTACTTTTTGTTTCGTTTATTGAGGAATGGATATTAGCGTTAAATAAATTGAGAAAATAAGTATGTATTCAACAGTAATAATTTAAATGAACATATATATGTATTTAAGGGTATTAGAATAACACAGGCATTCCTTTCATAGAAATGGCATGAATAAATTGTTGGTCCAAGGAATTTGCACACTTGAGGATCTCATTTGCGTTAATCCCCAGGGATATTTCAAACATGTGTTCTCACAACTCATATTTAAATTTGAATTGATGCCCATTTACGTACGTGAAGTCGTTGTGCCAAAATGCTTAAAAGGTTTTTTATTGGGTATAGATCTGGAGAATTTGGAGGACATTTTTAATGAGCGGCATGTGTAGTTGCATTTTTTTTGCATCAAAATGTTTCTTCAGAATCTTACAGATTAGATTATTAGTTAGTTCAAGACTCCCTATCCGCAACAAATGCGATCCAAAGAGAGGAAGGAGGAAGGCACCATTTAGTATGGAATTAAAGGAACGCGGAATCTATGCAGGAAGGCCCTAGAAACAGTAAGTTGAGAAAAAAGTTCATGAAACAAGATCAAAGCTGAAGAAGAAAGTAGTGTGGGCTGAAAAACAGGACAGCAGAGAACCGAAAAAAGATGGTCCTTAACATAACAAAACATTTCATCTCAATAAAAAGAAGGCCTACCTAATTCTCAGCTCGGGCCCTAAAATATTCCCCTTAATTGGGAGCGCTAATTCTCATAGAAACAACAGTTGTATCCCCCTGAGGGGGTCATAATCTAACACTCTCTTTTTAACCACGGTTCTAGAGACTCCTGTAGGAAAGCTGTGTATGCATTTGAAGTTATTATACTGCCATCAGGGACTTTCTATCGGCCAAGTTAGGTTGTTTCGATAATCTCAGCCGAGATCACAATCCCTTCACCACTTTGACGGCACCTCAAACGATGATGGCGATACCATCTATTTGCGACTCATTCATAGTTCCAACCTTCACGACAATCAAGAGTAGCACTCTGTTTGTCGGTGAATAAAACTTTCGAAAATTCAACCCTAATGTTGTCCTTTTCCCATTTTATTCGATAGTGTTCTTGACTTTTTCTCAACGAATGCTTTGACATCAGGTCTTACTAACTGAGCAATGTCTGTTAGATGACGACGTCGAGTACTTTTCGACACATTTGTCAAGTCAACGCATCACGTATTCAAGTTCAATTACGGTAATCTCCTAATAACCACAGATGCGATGAATTTTCTATCGATGTTAATGCAGAGTGCAAAAAGTTCCTTTTGACGCGCTCTGTTTGGCGAGTGATTGTTCGAGTAAATTTCTGCGATAGGAATAGTACACCGTCACTGCGCACAATGTGCTTACTCACAATGAAATTTTTACATGATGATTAAAAAAATTAACAGTTTGTAAATTATACCGACAGCTATTCAGGATACAACCCGACTTTGACGAACCAAATTGAATTTCGTCCGTAACGAAATCGATTCATTTTTCCACTTACATAAATGAAAATTCTGATAAATGTTGAAGCTTTCAAGGTCCTTACCATTCTGTCTCTTAACCATGAAATATGAATCATTTTATCACTGAGATAGCAGATTTGATTTCCAATCTGATGATAGAAATGATGAACTGGAGAATATCGAATACACCGATGAAACGCCTCTGTCTCCGTCTTCGATCGTGAAACGTCGTTTATTAAAATAATAATAATAATGGTAATAATGATAATCATTTTATTAAGGACGTAATGGGTCTCGGGCGCTGCAGATTATCCTCTAAAAAAGACGCTGTGCACGAGAGCTTTACGTCCTCGCGAAGCTGGACCCAAATTTGCTGGGCCTCCGTGTGACCTCTAAAGCGGCTTCAGGACTCCACCTGGTAATGGCTGCCAGCTCAGCTTTCCATTTGCATTCAGAAAAGATTTCGGAAACCTTTGAAGACTCTGCCACCGAATTTAAGAGCCCCGATTTTATTCTGATCGCTTATGCAGGCTTTTATTCGCGGTTCTTATGAATTACCTGAAATTACCTTTTGATAAATGCCATTTATCGCATAATTCCTTCAGAAATTATTCTTTAAATAATTCAACTGAGTGGAATAGGAAATGGGAATATTCCGACATTTTAATGGTTGTATAAATGAGTTTTCTTTTAATTCTTGAAAGAAAAGTTTACACTTTGTACCTTTGAGAGCCACGTGCTTACAAATTAAATTGATTTCAACCGATAGTTATTTCCTAAATTCAGAAGCAAGGTTTAATTCGAGTGGGTGTCTGTTGGGCGTCTCACCCACCTACTATTCATACGCGTACCGTATATGAGTTCGCATCTAATCTATCAAGATTTGGTGCTCAAATTTAAGTTCTGAATTGGGAATGACGATGTTTTCAAAAAGCAGGATCAATTATGTCTATCAGGACTATGAGAAAATTGAATGAATGTTTTTAAGACTATTCCCGTAGCTCCATTTGCCCTTCTGGAGTACTCGTATAATTGCAACACGCAACTCTGCAACAAGTGACAGATATGCTCTTTTTATAGCCAAAAATCCTTAAGTTCTGGCATGCTTTGGCTTGTTCTCAAGCATAATTTGGCCCTAACCACTCAGAACATGACAACACTGGTTTTTCTGATTAGATCCTCAATTTTGGGGTTCAGGCAAATAACATTTTACCGTAAAAGCCTACTCACACCATCGGTATGGTCATGTATTATTCTCAGACCAAAAACGGCCATACGGTACCTTACTAGACATCAGCTCTTTTCACGGAGCCCAGGCCCTGCCTGCCAAGACGAATCTGTCCCAAGATGGCCATCGTAGTCCTGCATTGCGTTTTTGTCCGACTTCTTGCAAATGAAATTTACGTAATCTGCTCAGAACGGGGTCGTAAATACTGTTATGTTCTGGTTTTTTTTTCATGAGAACAAGGTAAGTTTTAGATTAGATAATTTAGTGTAAGCCTTTAGTGACTACTGACTACAACAAAGATGGTCCAAAGAGAGAAAGGAAAAAGAAGCATTTACTCTGGAGTTGAAGGAACGGGGAATCTATGCGGAAGGTGTGCTTCCACACATGATCTTTTGCACGCAGAAGAACTAAGTTAGGAAATAAGTTTTTCAAATATTGTTCAAGTTGAAGAGTAAAGTGGAAGGTGGTGAAAAAAAAGACATCAGTAAACCGAAAAAGGTGGTTCATAACAAAA
>JACJUY010001708.1:105429-118904 GCA_014220935.1 Platorchestia sp. MABIK | reverse complement strand
AAGCACTAAGTTAGGAAAAAGTTTTTCAAATATTGGTAAAGTTGAAGAGTAAAGTGGTAGGTGGAGAAAAACAAAGTCACCACTAAACCGAAAAAGGTGGTTCATAACAAAACAAAAACATATTCTATTTGAACATAGGAAAGCATACCCAAACATCAGCTCGAGACCTCACATATTCCCCCTAAAAATGCTAATTTACATCGATAAAATAGTCGTATCCCGTGAAGATAGGGGAAGAGAGCGAGTCACTTATGATTCTGATGCTCGTGGATGGTTTCTATTTATTTTCACAAACAATTTTCGGGGTAATCATGATTTCTACAAATTATGCTTGCTAGCTCACCCTTCAAAGAGTGCTTTTAAAACCGATGAAATAACTCGCGGTTATTTCTCTGACTTAAATGACGTAACTTTCAGCATTCTCTCCTACTCTATTTTGACGTGGTCTTTAAAGGCATATCCTATCTAACCTTTCCTAACGTATCTTAGGAAATCTTCCGTATCTTATTCTAATAAAACTTATACTATTCTATTCTAAGATAGTTATTAATTTTTTTACTTACTTTATGATAGCTATCAAGGTCAAAAATTAGAAATTGAACAGGTTTTGTACCAGCGATTTGTAAAACGTTGAGAAAATGTTTGAAACAACCCAGGTGTTTCCTCAGTGAGGATCGTACGTTAATAAAATGAAAGGAAACCCACGAAACAAAGAAAATATAGTATCCCACCAGTTTTATCAATACTGCTGTGTATTTAACCTCTAGAATTTTTTCTCGCACGAAAGTAGTTCCATCGTGTTTTTGAACTAAAATTTTCATCTTATACCTTTAAAGTGAGAACATCGACGGTTAGAGATGAACGTATCATATGTTAGATTAAGCAGCCCGTCATAAATGGCAGCATTTGGCCAGGTGAAAGTAGATAAAATGTGCACACTCTTTACTATTTTGAAAAGACTGAGGAAACGCATCTCAGATCACGCATCTTTCTGTGCCCGTGCACTGAGACAAAGCAGATAAATCGTGTATCTTAGCTACGGACCTATCTTTCTTTCAAAGGACGGACGCTATAACACTGTGTTTTGGAAATAAAGCATATGTTCTGCCAGTTTTGTCAATAATACTGTGTATGTAACGCCTATACTATATTTTTCTGGCTCCAAAGTATTATTATGTATTAATGCTACGAACATTAGGGCATTGGCAGGGTTCTATTGATATAATATGTTCGAGGAATATCGTCTGCGTGTACCACGGTAAAAAGACTAACGCTCAACTGAACTCGAACGCTCAGCGCAGCAATAAAACATCCGTGCTCTTATGCTAGTGCTAGGGTGCGCGGTTGCTGAAAGCTTAGATTTTGAAAAACATCTTGATTTGTACTCTTTTTGGAAAGGCCGTTAAGTGGAAGAACGAAATCAAATGTAACTATCTCGTTATAAAATAACATTGCTAGGTTCATACCGGTAACTTGGTCACAATTTGTGAGTTCACTACGGCAAATACTAGATTAACGCTTAACTGTCACCGTACGCTCAATACAACAACAACAAAAACTGCAAGCACGCTCTCACTTTCTTTAGCCTCTCCGTTGCAGCATCAAGCTTTTAACGGACCAATTTCTCATCGCGGGCAAAGTTAAAATAGCTCCTGAAACTTGGTCCAGGAGATGAATTGAAGAACTTGATTTTTGCGGCTGCGTAAGAACAGCGAGCTCCAGCAGTACATTGCATACGCCTTCATAATTTAAGTGTCAAATTGAACGGCAGGAAGCCATGCAGCTGCCGCAACCCCCCAGCTCTGAGGGGCAGTTGAGATGACGGGAGAGAAGGCACGGAAAGTTGATGATAGCTGTGAGGGACACATGAGTTGCTGCTCAGGGACGTTGCTTTAGTTAGTTCTCGCGTCGTGAAATGGTTAATGCCTCCAGCCAGGCAGTTAACGTCGGTGGCAAGACAAAATTGAACTGGAATGTCTACTGAATCAAGTATTCAGTCTACTGAATCAAGTAGACGGTAATGATCTCATTAGTTGACGCAGATAATGTCTTGGTAGACTGACGATATAACTGGTAGACTCTGATAATCTCATTAGTAGACGCAAATAGTCTAATTGATAGACACAAATGTTTTCACTAGTAGATACAGATGATCTTACATGCCAAAGAACGGATACAGCAACATTTTACAGGATTATGTATGGATTCCTCTACTCTTAATGGATGTGAACATTCCAAAAATGATTTGGGTAGTAATTATGTTACAACGTTTGTTAAATCAATGCGTATATGTAAGTTTTTTACTTTAAATTGAAATAAGAGACAAACAAAACTCGTTTCTTCACGGCCGCCACTTAGTAAATTCATTTCCTAAGCTGTTACACACTTCCGAAAGTCCGTATAGTTGGTAAGGTTAGGTTATGTAAGGCAAATGTTTCAATCTGACGTAAATTAGGGCAATTAACTCTAAATGAACGCATATGAAATTAAATAACAAAGCGCTGACAGAAAAAAACAAGTACAGACGAAACACAAGTTCGTCTATTCAGGAATTATAAGTGCACAAAGAAAATGAAGGCTGAAGCCTCAAAACAGGTAAAACAGCGGTGAAAATTGCGTGGATTTGACCTTGCAATTGAGACCGATAACTTTCTCGAGACACCGACCTCGCATGGATTGCCTCTCATTTCGTTCTGGTCACGACTGTTAGGTAATTTTACACGCAAACTGCGGCGGGCTTCACCGAAACATAAGGTTCCACTCCACTGAAACTTAATATCAACCTTCAAATAGACGAAAAATTAGCCAAAAACTGAGTTCATATAGGTTGGGCTAAATGAAAATATAGTTTATCATCTCCAGTGTGTCTCGCATTGTGGAAATCTCCTGAGTGACCGTCCACGGGTGACGCTGTAAAATGAAAAGGTAAACGGTCGCGTCGCTTAGTACAATCTAACAAATTTGTGACGGAGTATCTTTTTCAGAGCCCAAGTCCGTTACAACTCACATCATTCATATTCAAATGATCAGTTCTATTGATTTCTTACGCTTCGTATTGATTTCATTTCATCGATTTTTTCCAACTCATATTGTTGATACTCAGATGTTCTGATCATTTGATTTCTTACGCTTCGTAGGCAGTGCGTAAATCTTCGTACATTGTGCGGCACGGCATGTACTGTTCTTAGCTGTGTTCTTCCTGTTTGAAGGCTTCTTTATCTCAGTTATCTGGTCATATTGCCTCATGATTGTGTAACAATTGTTCAAAATAAGAAACAAAGCTGTAATTTGAAAACTTAAAACTAAGAAATTATGAATGGTAATTTCACTATATCTGGTATTTTGAGAGCGATGAATAGAGTACTTGAATGGGTTTCTTGGTTTGATGATGTTTCAGCCATTTGAGCTTGCTGACTAAGCAGCATCAGTGCGTGCCACTGTAAAGGAAACAAGGTAGGTTCAAACCAATCTTTTTTTCGTCGACTGTGTGGGTGTGCTGACGTCACGGCAACGAACCAATAGCAGCGCTCATATTGCTTCTGGTAGCACTGCTACTCCCAAATCCGTCTCCACTATTGGTCTAAAGACACTGTGGTTTGGTGACGTCATAAAGTTAGTTTTTAATAAAGCCTTTCTATTGGCTACCCGAACAAGTAGAAGTGTAATTTCCCCCATAGAAATGACCCTACCTTGTTTCCTCTACCGTGGTGCGTGCAGATGTCTGAGGCACAAGGACACTGCGTATCTCTGATACGAGAATACTTGAGCACTAGAGCAAAAGAACCCCTCTCAGCACGCTACCCTCGACGGTCCTCAGGAATGGGAGGCACAAAGGGCCTCCTCAGCTGGGAGTATATTGATGCGTGCGTTAATAGCCTTGTAAATTTTCCTTGCCGGGCATGTTTTACTATGTGGTCGACTTCAGGTTAAAATTCGTTCAAAGTTGAAGAAGTTGGTCAATAAAATCAGTCTTTACTTTGCATTATTTTACTAGAGTAAAGTTTGTCATAAATAAGGTCTGTAAATTTTGAATCATACCAGTATGTCATCTATAAGGCTAATCGATTTTGGGTGAGTGGAGTTCCTAGGCAAATTTACCTAATAATAATAACTCAAAATAACTTTTATCTATAATTCAGAGTTATATACGTATTCATTTACATAAATTCACGAGTTGTTTCCTAAAAATTATACATTTTTCAGGAATACTATAAAGACCCCGTACACAGTGGCACGACTCAACACGAACAGCTGCAACTTCTTCAAACCTGCACCACATTTTCATTAACGCATACCTTCACTAACGCATAACGCATTAGCACAGCATATCTTCATTCAAGCATATATTCTTCTTATCCCTTATATGAAGATAAGAAACATATACCCAAGTATCTTCATTAACGCATAACATTAATACAGTACATCTTCATCAAAGCATATATTCTTTTTATACCCAAGATGAAGATATGAAGCATATACCCAAGTTTCTTCATCAATGTATATCTTTTTTCATTCAAGAATTTAAGCACAACTCCATTAACGCAGCACCCTGCACACTGATAGAGCCGATGCACGAGCTCCGGTCCCTGTTTGCGGCTGCTGAAGCCGAGAGCGTGTTGAGTTCGAAAACACTCAGCAACAGCCGGTCGGTCGGCCTGACAACTGTCGTAGTCATGGTGAGGGTCTGAAGCAATAATTTCCGCCGAAATCGAATCCAAATTGCAGGTTTGAGTCTGGACCTCATGGATACTGAGCGGGAAACTCACTTTTGATTTCAAAACTGGCGTTACCTCATTATATTTTTCAGCGTAGTGCACCAATTTTTCAAATTAAAGTAAAAAAATGGAAATGTTGTGAATGATGACAAGTTTACACCATCGATGAAAATATCGCGCTTCGAATTCTCCTTAAGCCATGATTATTGACGGCACTTTGACAGGGCTTTATTTCAAGGGTGCACCAAGAAAATGTCGTCGCTTGCGAGAATCTAGAAGCAAGAAAACTTCAGTGTTGAGCTGACGCGCGCTGCCTCTACAGTAACAGCAATAACAATTATGAGGCTGACATAAGAGGATATCAAATCTCTTGAACGATCTCGTTCGCGTTATCTTGAATGTCTTACATTTCAAGCTGCCGAGGCGCAATTACAATATTGTTCTAAGTCTGAATAAAGCGGACCAGTGCAGCTGGGAATCATGAATGCTAAAATTCATCAAGTCAAAATAGTATCGCGTTGCATTCAGCTCTGGTGCTCTTGTTCAGTTATTTTGAGTTATTATGATTTAGTGGATTTGCCTAGGAACTCCATTGAAAGCACATAGAAGTTAATTTTATTTTGATAGTCGTTTCCAGATTGTACGTACCAGAAATATTAGTTAATTTTACAAACTATGCATCAAGATTGAGCGATTTTTTCTATTGTGAGCCCCAGAGTAAAATCTTCGGACTTACTTTGAGAGTTTTGGAAAACCTTCCTTTCGAGTTCATTTTGATGCATGAAAGTTCTCCCACGGGAGATTTTTCAATTTAACAGTAAATTCAACTCATTTTTTTACTACATGGTTTCTACTCAACGACTACAGTCATTTTTATTCGAGATTAGCGAATAAATAAAATAAACTTGCACGCAAAAATGTGACGTTAGACTTGGTAAATCAAACTACTAGTTAATTTTAGTTCAACCTCATGCCTACTGATTGAAATATCAGTAAAGCACAACGAAAAAAACAACTATATAAAATACTAGAAATATTTTCGCTGATATGAAACGCTCTCGGGTTCGAGCCAATCAAGTCAAAGTGCGTGACCTGGACAAAACCATCACATGTGATTGGCAGTATTGATCGATTGGCTGAAGGCAGCTTCATTGCATAACGAGGAAGTGGTCGAGGGTTGAAGATTGCTGGCGTTTGAGAAGCGGCTTCTGTGGTGGAACTTTATTCTTCTGTTCATTTGACACAGAACATTTATGACAGGCGGCATCTATGGTAGAACTTTATTCTTCTGTTCATATGGCACAGACCATTTATGACAGGCGGCATCTACGGTAGAACTTTATTCTTCTGTTCATATGGCACAGAACATTCATGACAGGCGGCTTCTGTGGTGGAACTTTATTCTTCTGTTCATATGGCACAGACCATTGATGATAGGCGGCATCTATGGTAGAACTTTATTCTTCTGTTCATATGGCACAGAACATTTATAACAGGCGGCATCTATGGTAGAACTTTATTCTTCTGTTCATATGGCACAGAACATTTATGACAGGCGGCATCTATGGTAGAATTTTATTCTTCTGTTCATATGGCAGAGAACATTTGTGATAGGCGGCTTCTGTGGTTGAACTTTATTTTTCCCTTCAAATGGTGCAGAAAATCTTTGACAGATACAAATGAGTCTAAATGGAAAGAGATATTTGCCTTCAATTGTAAAGTGAAACATACCGTAGTAAATGGCTGTCACTAGTTTGCTTGTATACTAACCACAAAATAGCTAAATGTGAAAACTTTAAAAATTTGACAGCACCGCATTATTAGGTGATGACAGTAGACTAGATTAGGTTATAAGTTAATTTAAGCCTCCTTGATCAAAATGAAGATGTCCCAAAAAGAGAAAGTAAGAAAGCATCATTTACTGTGGACTTAAAGGAATGGGAAATCTATGCACAAGATGTGTTCCCACACACGATCTCTTGTGCATAGAAACAGTAAGTTTGGGAGGAAGTTTTTGAAACAAAGTAAAAGTTGAAATAGGAAGTTGTAAGTGCGGGAAAACAGAACCACAGTGAGCCAAGAAAAGATGGTCCGTAACATAATAGAAAAAACGATTCTATTTCAACAAAAGGAAGGCTCACCTAATCTTCAACACTGGATCTCACATTTGGTGACATGCAGTCCGTAATTACTGTCGATAACGGCACCGAATAATGGAGTTCGGCAGAGTGCTGTGCCGTTGTCGACCGCAATTTCTGACAGGGTACAAGAGTGTATTGCGTAGAGGGGTCGTTACAGAACTCTTCTTGAACACCGCTGCCCCTGCTGAGACCTGCAGCTGCGGTCGGGCTTAAAAAGTGTTGTGGAGTCAGTGTCGAGCTTGAGAGATTGTCTATTATGGGCTGAAAGCGCAAAAATTTTGCTTTTATTCTAATGAGATTTGGCCATAAAGAGCGCGCAGTATCTAGCAGCAACGAAAGGTAGCCATACAACATCATTTAAAAACGGTAAAATTTGAGACTTTGCTAGAAAAAATTAGTACTCTGGATTCTCTTGATCAGTAAAGACAAGCGTAAGGAATGGGACATCTGGCTGACTAGTAGCTTCTCATCGCTAATGTTAATGAAAATGCAAATAGATCCGCTGTACCGAAACATGGAGCAGTCGCTGCGGTTTTTTATGAATCAGGCTGCAAAGGATCGACAAAAATGCTGTAATAAGCCATATGACCAGTTACTTAGATTTGTTTTTGGGCGAATGATTTATATCAGGTGCGTTTAAAGTTAAACATTTAAAATCTCTCTGATTGATGAACGTGTTTGGGGTACAGCTCGTCCCATAACGTTCGAGTCCGATGTTCACTATGCGAGAAAATCAGAACGTACACTAATAATTCACTAGAGATTCAATTCAGTTTAAACAATTCTCCAGGAGAAGCTTTTATCGGAGAATTTAATGCGAAACAGCTTCCTTTACGAGGTAATCGACCGAGAACAATATTGACCCAAAGTTCAGAACGAATCATTTTTCGAAGCTGTACGCTTTTAGGCAAAATATATCTATGCACGCCAATGTAGAACAGCTGATACTTTTGAGAAAACAACAAGGGAGAATAGTACGCGTATTTAGTTTACTTGCATCTTAAGATTGCTCATGAAAGTCCACGAAATTCTGCATGAATTTACAATTTTAAACAAAAGGTCTCCATAAAGTCTACGGTACTTAATTCAAATATTTAACTTACTCTCACTGAAGAATTTTCAAAAAGTCTACGGAATTTAGTACGAATATTCAATTTACTTTCACATGAGAAAAATCAAAAAAGTCCATGGAGTTTAATACGAACATTCAACTTATTTCTGCTCGAGAATTTTTTCGGAAAATCCACCGAGTTTAGTTTTTATTTTCATCGTATTCACAAACAAGTCCTAATTCACCTACAAAGTTCAAGGAGCTTGGTATCGATACTCAACTTAGATATATCCATAGTAACGTAGAGCTAAGAATTCCTCAGGCGTCTATACTATTATTTAACATAGTTTTGGGACAGCAAACGCTGCACAAATGACGTACGTCACAGATCACAGGAAGGCACTCGGCAAAGCATCTCAGGATCAAAACAATAAGCCATCAAGAAAAATTAAAGACAAAGCAGAACACTTAACTACTACGACTAAAGGACATACAACAAGTTAACTCTACAGCATTTGTTGCCTTCTAAGCACGGAGATATTATAAAATGGTACTTAACCTATTCAGGAACAACAGCTAGTCCTCGAGAAGGCGATAAGAAGTGTCGCCAATGAGATGTTTACCTTGTATCGATCGGGAGACGAAAATCCGACACCGTTCCGCATCACCTCTCTCAACAAACTGAGTTGAGCAGAGCTCCACCTCCACACATTCATGGAGTGCACCACCACCACCACTCCACCTCCACCGACACTTTACTACAAAAAGAGAAAAGAGAGCCAATACTACGGCCAGAACTGTCAGAACAAAGTGTGTTTCATTGCAACTAAGAGAACTTATTAGAAAAACTTGACATTAAATCAGAAATATTTCTGAAAATGCACTTCGGGAACTACATACTAGAAAAAGAGCAGAGAGAGCTAATACTACGTGCGTTCGACCAGAACTGTGAGCACAAAGTGTGCTTCATAGCTACTACGAGAACTAATGAAGAAGCACTCGGTCTTAAATCAGAAAACTTCGCTAACTATTAATGTTCTTTGTGTTCCGTATATAATGAACATTTTCAGTCTGCAGAAAACACGCTCTCCTTAACAGTGTGAGTAAGATAATGTTTCTTTCCTAATTCAAATATCTAGAGAGTGAATACAGAAAGTTTGGTCTTCAACTTTTCGTATACAAGCGCTGAGAATTGGAAGTGGATGCGCTTTTTCCAAAAATCAGCCGAACACGCCCGAGTAGGCCAATTTGGTTGTGTGTTCTGTCTGAGGCTTTTGAGCGGCATTGCATCCTCTAGCTGACAAAGCAGCCCTGCTGACGCTGAACCCATATCATTTCACTCTGTACCGCGACATCCCAGTCTAACTTTTTTGCCACCTGAATGCATGTTTTCGCTGCCTTAGCGATTTAATAGCTTAGGGGGCGAAAAACATGCATTCAGGCGGCGAAAAAGTTACACTGAGATGTATTGTATTACACCTGTAATTGATATTGGCGGGAACCTTTTGTTTATTTAAATATTAGAGTTACTGTTATTCATTGAGAATCGGTTCAAACGACTTATTCTCGCGTTTGATTTTTTTTACCTCTATTCTTATATGCAGATAAGAAGTTAAAATGGTGACTAGTTCTGTATAGATGACCATTTTAAGAACCAGGTGAAGAATGATAAACTGTACAAACCACAGCATTGCGGCCTTGAAATACTTCGTCATTATGGCAGCTGAAGTTCTATCAAAGCTTATACATTGTGCGTGTCTGAAGTAATATCGATTATATATAAAGCGATATGTTATTATTTATCGATTATCCATATCGCCAAATCAAACATCACTCCGCCCAGCTAGATTTTTCTTGCATTAAACTCATTTCCTGAATTCTGTTGTGCATTAATGTTTTTCATTTAGAAAAACTGAAAAGACGTTGATGAAAGTGATTCGGCGGTGGAATAAAAGAAAAGATGCTTTGTTTTTTCATTTATTTTACTGACGCACAGTAAACTGATTCCAAACTTGGATAATGCTTTTCAATAAAGCAGGTGTAGACGCCCATAAATCAATATTTCTGAGAACTAAACCACCTCTCGAAACAAAATGAAAACACTTAACAAAAATCGGGTGTGTGATTTGAATTCAGCACATTTGAAGTTTTAAAAGAAAATCATATGTTGGTAAAATTATTAGTTCTGATTTAAAACTTGTTCATAGTATCCTACGGCATTTCTCTATGGCATTTCTCTATGGCATTTCTTCAGTCGTGTTCTTCCGCTGCATGAAGCGGTCGGGTCGACAACTATGTAGACTGCTCCCAGCCACTTCCCGTCTAAAGCGCTTCTATTGGAAATATTTCCGCTAAGCCCATTCCGTCTACAGTAAGTTAGTCTCGCGCTGTTTTCCACAAGACATTCTCAGAGTCCCACCATCCTGAGACAAGTAAATATTGTGCAGGAAAGAGCTTTCAGCGCAAGTTTCCTAGGGAACCGTGCCGCGCAAGAGCTTCCCGCATGTTTGCTTGTCCCTGATCCTTCCTTGTTTCCTTCCGTTGCGACGCAATGCATCCCCTGGAACAGTGCGAGCAGTCTACTTATAATGACGTTTTCCTGAGGTATTCATACCGAGAATGACAGTTAACGATCATAACATGCGTGATTTTATATTGTCACTTCTTCTACAGCTATTGAAACGCGTTCGAATTTATGACTGTATATTTTGTCTGAGTATCGCCATTACAGGTAAGTACTTCATACTGCTTTGCAATCGAATTCACTAATTTTTTGTTTGAAAGTTGGACTTCAAGTCAATTATAAACCCCATGAACAATCAGTGACTGTGCATTCAATCTGCTTGGCTGGTTGGCTTTGTTCTATTTCTCCTACTTACATTGTTTTCAATCTTTTTCAAATAAAAGTGTGAAAAGTTTAAACGCAATTGATATCGCTAATATTAACATTGCTGCTAAATCGTTTCAGATTATTGCAAAAAATAATTGTTTCGATTAGAACTTTTTTTAAGTGAGCTCAGGAAAATGCGTTTTCTGTTCTTCGTTCAAGCAGCGTCAAAATTTATTGCATTGAGATAATAAATTATGAATACGATAAATTCATAACCCATGCTTTGAAACTTTTATGGAAGTAAATTATTAAAATTTATAAGTTAGGCCAACATCAACTTCATCTCAACAAAGTTAAGCCTGGAAAAGTAAACCTGCATCAGCCGCGGACTTTCGAGACTTTCTAAAATGGTTTTATTTTTGCATCGGGAACAAAGAATCGGGGATAAAATCTTCCGAGGATTCTGTCGAGGTTTTCCGGAGTTGAAAGATTTAGATTTGGGCTCAGGTACGCGGCGCTGATGAGATAGACTCTGTCGAATTCCGGGCTCGTGGGAGCGGTGGACGAAGTGGTGCGATTTTGAAGCTGCGTCGTCACGCAGGAGCTCGTGCTGGGACTTCCGTGGCGAGATAAGCGAGGAATACTTGCGAGTTTTGACGCGTCTCCGCCCTGATAAATGACACGTGAAATTCTTTTAAAAATTTTTTGTGAACGTTTATTTTGGTTAAAATTATGGAGACGATGAGTAAATAGTAAAGGTTAGGCATCACCTTCGGCGACGAGATAAGCAAGGAATACTTTCGAGTTTTGACGCGTCTCCGTGCCGGTAAATGTTAGGCGAAATATTTTGCAATTTACTTCTTGAGGATATTTGTCCAAAGAAAAATGACATCTTGGGGACATGTATTTACGGCCAAATTGAAATGCTGATGAGTAAAATAGTAATGCTCAAACATAATCTCCGGCGGCGAGATAAACGCGGAATACGTAAGAGTTTTGACGCGTCTCCGTGCTAACAAATGTCTGGCGAAATATTTTGAAAATGACTTTTTGGGGGATGTGTATTTGGGGCTAAATTAAGAAGTTGATGAGTAAAATAACAAATGTTAAACACAAATGTGTACCTTAAAATAGCGTTGATGATAGGATGCCCCAGAAGTCGCTGAATTTATTCAGGCCCACAAGGAGCTACACTCAGATGGATCCATGGTACTAGACTCAAGAAACTGTCTATTGCTGTATCGCTCGCGGCAAATAAATCGTTAAAATTGTTCAAAATGAAATAACGATCAGCCCTGTTTGTGTAAATTCTAGAGGTTTTTACGCTTGCTTTTGAAGCATGCTGGAAGATATAAAAAGAGTGAATGAAATAAGAACGATCGAGAAACTGTTGCCTTCGCACGTGCCTGACGAGCTAAAATAACATTGGCCCTCAATCTAGGTTTTCAGCTCCAAGCGTTGAGAAGTAAGCACTACAGACCGTCGCAGCATTGCTGAACTAATGGAACGAGTCATTCAATGCTCCCAACACTTTTGCCTTGAGAATTGCAAAAGAAAGAGCTTTTGTTCCGGTCTCAAACTGTAGAACGAATTTCTGGAAATAATAATTTAGCATTGTTAGAATTCAGCATAAAACGCGTCTCCTTTTTCTTCCGTCCAGTTGTTCTACTGAAGTCTCATGTGGCCAAAGGAATTGTCTACCGTGAGTCTGACGTAACAAAGAACATGCTAATGAAAACCTTAAAAATACGAAGTAATAAAAAAGCTCGTTTGCTTTAATCCTGAATTTCACTTGAGCACGAACAATAAAAAGGATTTTATTACAGGACTCAAAAGAATCAGAGCATCTTTTATCCTGAATTTTGCTTGAGGACCGACGACAGAGAAGATTCTATTACAGGATTCAAAGGAACCAGAGCATTCCCATATAGCAACATCGATGTTAACACATTGCTCCGACTGGTCTCTTGGATGAAGAGAGACCAGCTCGAGTGAGACGATCTTGTAGTATCGGAGGCCATACTTGAGAACGCTCTCCGGCCGCCCCTCGGCTCAAGTGATGGCTAAATTTATTGCGAGGGATGATGCAGGGGAGGGGACGTGCTTCGCGAGAAAACATGCGAAGCTTGGGGAAGATTTGCCCGCGATGTGACCAGAAATGCTTGAGGCAAAACGCCAGTGGGGCTAATATGACTAGTGGAACTGTACGCGATCAAATTGTCGTATTTGTAATTAAAGTTTATAAATACATGAAATTCAATAAGGTCAAATAGTGGAATTTGTCATTTAAGTCCAAAAAACTTGAAATTTAATGCGATCAAACAGTAGAATTTGTAATTAAGGTTCACAAATACCGGTAATTTAATTTGAAAATCTATTCTTAGACGTAATCAAGGGCTATTGTAAAGACGACGACGTAACCGATGGAAAACACCGTTTATCTCCGTAACCACCGCGCCGTGGGGCCCCTGCTATCCTTGAAGACTTTACTCCAGCATTTTGCAGTGCGGTCACTTGCGACCGCCACGCAATGCAGTGAAATGAACGCGCCAAATTTTGTACGGGCGCTGAATGAGCAAGTGCACGGACGTGAAGTTGTCTTTAGTGTTTGTTTTTTGATAATCCATGAAAATTACTTTTGTTCTCAGAATCTGAAGAAAATTGGTCAATTAATTCATTTCTTCAAGCAAGGGTGAAAAATCCTGCTTCCAACTAGAGTCAAATAATACACGCTAGTT
>JACJUY010001708.1:92487-104489 GCA_014220935.1 Platorchestia sp. MABIK | reverse complement strand
TAGCGATAACAGCAATAACACAATCAGCAATAACAGCAATAACATAATCAGCGATAACAGCAATAACACAATCAGGGATAACAGCAACAACACAATCAGCCATAAAAGCAATAAAAAATCAGCGATAACAGCAATAACATAAGCAACGATAACAGCAGTAGCACAATCAGCGATAACTGCGAGAACAGCAATAACATAAGCACCGATAACAGCAATAACATAAGCACCGATAACAGCAATAACATAAGCACCGATAACAGCAATAACGTAATCAGTGGTGAAAGAAGTATAGCAGCAGTTTAGAAGTAACGCATCGACTACAACAGAGACAAAAAAACAGTAGCAACCACAACAACATGAGCAACAGAAGCTATACATAACGATGACAGCAAACTATGGCAACACTTGATAATAATAACTAAAATTGTAACTCTTGAGGAGACCTGCAACCCTAGTGATGCTTTCATAGAGAAACTTTCTGCGCAGATTTCCCTATTTCACATTGACTTATTTTTTGCCAGTTATTCAAAATTTATCTCCAAAAAAATGTGCACGACAGATTTAAACTCCATGTCTAACTATCAACGTTATTTTCTCTGTGTGCTCCACAACACGGAGCGTGATCCTGCACCAACTCGTTGAATCCATTCCACACTCAAGACGCTTCTATTACACCTTGCACCACCGTGTTTCTCGACCCACGTTCCGCGCGAATTAGTTGTGTTCGCACGAGAGCTTAAAGCTCGTGTCGCGACCGACCACTCCCTAATTAGGCCATGAGATCACCTGCTTCAGACGCAACACTGTACGCAATTTCTCCCGCTTGTTTTACCAGTATTTTTAATGACTACACTGCACAGTGCATGCGTTGTGTAGCATCGGATATCGTTCCGCACTCTTGTTCCTTCCTGTTTGCTCATTTTTTATCCATGTACATAAACGTTGTGTGCCTGCTTTGCTGATATGGTTTCAGAGGAAGTGTAGAGCACTGCATACATTGTAGGTCTATACTTTATCCGTAACTTAACAAAAAGGATGGATTGAGAGGGTATTTGAAAGACTGGAAACCCACGAAAATTCCCTCGCCAGATTTATGAATCGCCTTTTGCCTTAGAGCTTTAGAACGAACGCTCAAGCACTAGAGGATTCTGCGATTCAATTATGAAACTGACATTAGCAAACTGAGCTTTAAGTGTGTGTGCGTGTGCATGTGCGTGTATGGCATGTGCGTGAGTACGGGTGTATGAGTGTGGGTATGTGAGTATGAGCCTGTGTGTATATGAATTGTGCAAAAATTCGCGCATTATATTAGTATCAACTGATGACAGGTACACATTAATGCATAAATTCATTCGTATGCAAAAATTGACAAAATAATCTAAGATTCTGTTGCTACAAGCTGTATAGAATGTGAATAGCAAATTCATAATTTGTAGAGAACTTAGAGTCTATCAAGGAATATAACGCATGAACTTTTAGCTACATTTGAAACACGGTCTCTAGAGAAGCTAAAATCATCGATTATGTGCCTACAGTAGAGTACATAAATGAATATAACTAATGACTTCGTTGTCANCCACTGCGTATAATTTATTTCCTTGTATGAAAGCGACAGCAGAACTTCGGTCAATGTAAAATACGAGTAGTATAAGTTATTGTGATGGTTATTTAAACCTTTTTAGAGTTTTTCTCGTGAGGACACACCGGATCTAATATCTCATTTCCCAAACTTTGATACCAGATCGAGGTATACTAATGTATTTGCAATGCTGCAATAGTATATTATTTCAAACATGAAGTAAACACTTTTTTTTTTGGAAAGAAAAGATGTGTCTGTGAGCAACATGCGAGCTTAAGTGAAAACTTTCAGGTTATTAAAATTGGAAAACAACGTTGGCTCTTGGGTGATTACTCTGGTTTTCTGGTTTTATTTAGAAGATTTACACATTTCACAGAAATGGGAATGAAAATTATTTCGCTTTGAGACAAAATATTAAAGTCCCTCTTTTAATACGTTTTCTTTTCGTTTTTTAACAATTTTAATTATAAGCTAAACTAATTTAAAACACTTCGCAAGTAATGCCATATTGAGAGCGACATAAATCAAAATGGAACTATGTAACAAGAAAGAAGAGAACACAAAAAAGTTTATTTCCAATAGAGAGGGTACAAAAGTACCATCATTGGTTTTTAAAATATCCTAAAGTTAGTACACTTAGATGATACTGAAGGCAACCTGCAGCAGTTTAAGATGAAAAATTAACTTTTTAAAACAAATTACTTACTCAAAATGCAATTCGGGCTTACTGAAGTCAACGTCCGTCATGAGAATGGCAACTAGAATATCCAGTGCTGCAAAAATCATGCACACCATAGCCGTTTTTTCATTTCGATTGCAATGACAATTTCACTGCGGGTATCGACAAACATAACCACCTCTTGATGATTGATACCGATTTATCTGCCATTAACGTACATCAGTTCTCATTTGAGCTTGATGTTAAATTGTATCTTTTGATATTAAACTGTATCGTTTGATTTTAAATTGTCTCGCTTGATATTAAATTGTCTCGCTTGATATTAAATTGTCTCGCTTGATATTAAATTGTCTCGCTTGATATTAAATTGTCTCGCTTGATATTAAATTGTCTCGCTTGATATTAAATTGTCTCGCTTGATATTAAATTTTCTCGCTTGATATTAAATTGTCTCGCTTGATATTAAATTGTATCACAATTTGTAGGTGGGGTGAGATGGCCAAACGCCATCGTAGCGGCACATCACACAGCATAAGTTATCCTCTACCCTTCTGCCCCTGCGGGCTTGCCAGTCTCTGATAGTTGAAGACGAAAGTTAGAGGTGATGAAGAGCAGGACAGCAGTGAACCGAAGAGAAGATGGTCATTATTGGAAAAACAAAATCATTTTATTTCAACAAAAAGACTGCCAACCTAACTTTCAGCTCGGGACCTCACATTTCCCCGCCGGAAGTGCTTATTCCCATAGATGCAATAGTTATATCCCAAATTCTACCAATATTAATTTTTTATCTTAGGTCCACAGCATAGACGCCAGTGATCATTAACATCACCACTCCACACGTTCACTTGGACCGTTTTTAAGCGAATGTGCGGCAATCACTATAAACTCTCAAGAAAACTTGATTAGGTCACATAAATTACGCAACCAATCCATTATCATGCATTTTAGGGCAATTGATATGTGATTATACCTATTATTTTACATTTTATATAGTTATTATAAAGTTATATAACACCTATTATGAAAGTCACATAAATCACGCAATCAATCCGTTATCATGCATAATAGGGAAAATTCAAAACTTGTAATCCTCGTGTTCCACATGCTTATATATACATATATATTTATTTTTTCACGCTTTCCTAGAAATAACATTTTTGAACATCGGCCGAAACAAGCGATTCATAAAGTATTTCCTGGCGTCAAGAATTGCGAAGTTTCATGTCATATATATGTAAACTGTCAAAAGTCATGAAGTTGTGTTATCTCTTATAATTATCATTACATGTATCATCAAATGTAGTTTTAGCAAGATTAGGAGTACATTGCCGTCAATAATTTTTCGACTAGTGACATGGGTATTACAATACTCGTGTGTGTGTTTCATTTAAGTGAGTTAACTTTAAGATGTTTTAAAAACCAATGATGGTAATTTTGCACCATCTCTATTGGAAATAAACTGTTTTTCTTTTCTTACTTCCTTCTTTACATTTGTGCGCATATATCACTTGTAGAAACTTTTCCATTGAATAATAATAAATTATTACACATTTTATATAATCATTAGGAAGTTAAAAAGCTACTGTAATGAATACACTGGATACAACTTTGAATTGCCATATCTTTAAGAGGATTATGAAACAATATTTCAGATTGAATGAACCCCATAGCTGATTATACATAACCAACAGAATATTTGTTTTCGACTGCTGAGCCTGGAAACAAGGCAGGCGGAGTGGCAGTAAAAACTGCCGCAAACCAGTAACTCTCGTCTCCGGGCTGTGAACTGCGCACACGTGCCAGACTGTGCTGTGTGTGTGGCGCTAGCCCCTCCTGTAGGCAGCGGTAGCGCATGCACCTTTTGCAGGGCAAGCAGTTACAACACTGGCCCTTATGAGGCCAAGATTTATTATTAAATCGTGGCCTCATGATTTATAAATTAAGAGTTTTTTACAGCCGATGGGTTACAACACTAACCCTTACAACACGGGTCCTCCTAGCATATTGATGACACAGTCCGTGGAATTTCCACGGGTCCTGCTAGTTATCATTATTGTTATTATTTTCTTGTCCATACAATTGCGTTGCGAAGCATCTTAACCATCCGTAATGCAAGTGGCTGTGATTTTTGCGCTAACCCAGGGCAGATTTAGTCTGTAAGGGTCAATCTACAAGAGAGAGAGGATTCTTCTTGTTGCTTACACATCAACATGTTGACTGCGAGGAGTTAAACTGAAGTTCAGTATTCAACTCAAATTTAAATTCAAAAGTTATTAGAAATTTTATAAATACCAAGCATTACCTGGGTTCATTAAATACCATTAATTTTAAAAGATAGTAAAAACTTTTACAAAACGACCCACCGCTGGGTTGTACAGCAGTCAATGTGTTAAGCCATAGCGTGTTATTGAATTTACATTCTCATTTATTAATTAAATAAATGAAATAGGTTGATTTCTGGGAAATTAATTTCCCAGATAGTTTCCATTTACTAATTGTCTTGAAGGGTTTGCAAGGTATACAATCCTAGTGATATATTCCGAACATGCATTGTTACAGTGACGTACCCTATACATGTTTAGTTACACTATATAGCATAACATCCACCAGTCTTTCTACAGCGAAGCTCTCGCATCTTCACTCACGTGTTGCGTACACATCCAGACACAACAAATTTTCCCTAATGATAATAAATGATAATACAAGCACTAGTGTCTTCGGTGGTGAAACGTCGTATATATTTAATAATATTATATAAGCGCATTTTATTTCATGACCCGAGAGTGTGTTCGTTCTTCCACTCACCTCGTTTATTTTTAGTACACTGACAGCAAAAGTATACCGTTTATCATGCCCCAAGAGTTTATTCTTCCCAACGACATTACACCTATTAATTAGAACTGAACAAACAATCAACGCGCAGAACAATGTGAAATTCCATTTTCATTTGTATTTTCACTGCGCAGTCGTATAAAAATGTAATAAAACACAAATCTTTGATACATAAATCAATCCCATATATATATCACTACGTTCTTCCTTTCGACCTGAAAGGGAAGTGCGGAGGCAAAGTTGAGAAAGACAGTTCTGCAAATATAAATGGCCTCAGAATATTCAGTCATTATAGTCCTGCTTCTAACAGAAATAGAACAAAGCTTCACGTTCGTTAAAATGTATACATTGCAATCTTAGTTATAGGGTTGAAACAAAAAACGCATCTAAGAATACGAACGTATTTTTAAAAGTACTGTATGACTTCCAATTCTCTTTTCAAGTCAAAATTCGATCGAACGCTCGCAGCTTGACCAAATTTACTTGAAAGTGTTACCCCTTCTTTGGTTCCAGCGCTCTTTGTCCTACAGCTCTCTCAGTTTTTGTCAAACATTTCATGTTGTGTAGATTTAACTAACTGAATACAATGAACATCCAATCGAAAATTAAAATCCAAAATATGACGACATAAATTCAACAGAAAAAAAGAAGAATGAATAGATGGGTTGAGTCATAAGCCTTAATTAAACAGAACTCTAAGAGGTAGATGTGCTACACATCAAGGTTCGTATTTACAAATCAACCGATTTCCATAAATGAATATTGACAAAAGAGAACACACACTATGGTATCAGAATACAATTAACAAAATTAACAGAATGCAAAATCCATTTGATTATAAAAATCCTAAAAACATGGCGAACTGGATAAGACCTATGGATAAATGGAAAAGTAAATAAACGGACAAATGTGTAGTAGTGGTTAGCCTTCAACAGAACCAAAGAGGTAGATATGCAGCACATTGAATTTCGTTGTAATTAATAAATCAACCGACTTTAATATTTGAAAGTACACAAAAAACGCTTCGCGTCCCGTGCTCCATTCAACTCCACAAACAAACTACCTCTTTTCTAAAAACTGCACTCATAGAACGCGAGAGTAGCTACAGTAGTTTGAGTTAGAACAATATATCTGAACTTAATTGTGCTTCTTAATATTACAATTGTTCTTTCGAAGTAGATTTATGATACTAATATCACAATTATTCTATCGAAGCCTAATTGTGCTCACTACAAGTAACATCACAATTATACTACAACCAAATTGTGCTCTCTAATGCGGCAGATATACTATCGAGACCTTATTATACTTTCTGATGTGGTAAATATAATATTGGAAATTGATACAAAGAGCCCCATGGTCAAAATACAATTCACTGTACATTCACCATCTCATAAAATTCACAATTCACACTCACCTGCTGCGAAGGATGTACTTTGCGAACACAGACACCAAACTTCAAATTGCAGCTGCCACCCGCTTGGGTCAAACTATTCATGGTCGAATTATCATTCTTTTATTTAATTTGATGACTAATGATTCAGATGAATTATGTATATGATGTCTGTTTATTGAAGAGCGTATACTCCGCGGATAGAATCAAGACCTCGTGAGGTGTAATTCTGCATGTTTTAAACAATTTAAGACATGTGTTTACATCTTTTGACATGCACCTTACTACCTCGAGAACTGTTCACTGTAAAATATTTAAATAATGTATATAATGTTTAGAAGCTTGATTTCACGTCACATCACCACGTCAGATAGTTCAGCACTCCCTGGAAAGGGTAACATTTTAGGGCAAAAAATGCCGACTTGAAATGTCCTTGATTATTTCCAGAACTCCAGCCTGCTGAAAATTTTGAATATTTCCTCATTTTCATAAAAGCTGTTGTAGAATACTACAACGAGTGCTATGAACGCACACAATTAGACAAGGTCATTTATTACTCTTACAATAGAGTAAAAATATTTCACGCGGTGTCAGTCTTTTCAACTTAGTCGTTGTTGTTTTTATTTTAAACACTCACTTAAAGCTTAAGAATTTTTGAACAAGAAGTCAATTTTCTCTGGTTTAATTTTGCAAATTTTTAATGAAAGCGTATCAAAAACAATTACTAAGTAATTTGTGAGAGACATGTCATAGTAAAAATTTAGACGGTTTATCTCTCAATACCAAACAATTTTTCATTCAATATTAATAAATTTTGTTTTCCGACTCACATGATTTCCCTAACATGTAAAAAAGAATGTTTAAGTATTGTCTAAATTCGAAAACGCAAAAAATATACTGGTTAATTTTTTGAAAATTGACTGACCGTCACCAAGGTAGTCGTAAAATACTATTTCAAAAATAACTTAAATAGCGTATGCAGAGCACCCGTTCCGTTCCTATAATACGATTTATACGTGCAATACGTATATGATATATTCATTTACGGCGGCGGATAATTAGCGAAATAAAAATTATAAGAAAGTTAGTAGCTTATTTCCTTATATTCATTCAATAACATATTTTCTATAAATGCTATCGCTCTCGAAAAAATTTCCGAACATCCCTAAAATTAAAGACGCAAGTTTCTCATTGAAACACTAAATTAACCCTTACGGTCGAGTGAAAATTTTGAGTACACCAGGATTGAACTCAAGAGTCGTTATAGACGACAGGATATTGTGTGAGTGAGTTGTGATAGCAGACTGGAGCGTGGTGCACGAAACCGTTGGTCACGAGGTTGTACTCTGATAGCGCACGAACGATAACTCTAACTCTGCCTGAATCGTTCTGGAGCAGCAACTGCAAAAAAATTTGCTCCATTTTTAAACAAATTTATTGCAAGAATTTTGACTTCAGATTGTTTTCATTTAATTTTAACGACGAGAAGGATTACTCACGAACGAAGCAACTTTGTAATGAGTTTGTCAGAAAATCGTGGATTTCAGATTGTTTTAATTTCATTTCAACGATGAGATGAATTGCTAGCCAACGATGAAATTTTTAATGAATTTGTTGAAAAATGGTGGACGTCAGATTGTTTCAATTCAGCATCATGTAATTCACATTCATACCATGCGTTTTTCTCACATCATTTTAGTTTACGCTCAAAATAAACATTATCTGTCAAGACATTTTAGCAACATCTACTCCACGTTCTACATTTGTTGCGGGTAAAACTATTTTTAAGCTGAACGTGAACTGGAGCACTGCAGTGGCTCGGTATTCCCAACTACACAGGGACTTTTTATGGAGTCTTCTCGAGGAAACTTCCCTGGGCGTGAGATCGCTTGGCCTTTGTCTGCACCGGTGTGTGAGGTTCGTGTGTTTCCCCTCGATAAGTCCGCTCCTCAGCGAGAGCTACAAGCTCAAATGGCTCCTGAAAACCAACTCTTAGATTTTATTGTTTTTCTTTTTTGAAAAGCTTGTATCAACAGGCTACGAAATCAAGATTTGTGAATAATTTGCGTTCTGTTGATTGTATACCATGTTTGAATTTGGACCTCAAAGTATCTTTTTCTCATGATGAATTATCATTCAGTGTTTTTTGTCAAATCGGAAAACTAGTAATCCGAAATGATTTTATAAATAATTATATTTTGTCACAAAATGCTAGTCCTATACCTTGTGATTAAAGATAGATTTATAAAAATATGTGGTTTCTTACGTGTGAAATAAAAAGTCATTTCAGTTAGTCTGTTGTTTTGGTAACTGTCAGACCAATGACAGAACATCTCTTTCAATAACTAACAATTCTTTGGGTAATTATTACACAAATTACTGGGTATCCATTTTCTGACAGCTCATCATCGTTCAAGCAATAGTTACTATAAAAAGAGATCATTATTTTTGCGATAACCGGTCACTGTTGAGGTAATTTTTAAAGTTACGAAGACGCATACTTTTTTCGAGAGCTAATTAAGACAATCATTTCACTACTGTATTAGATCACAGTCATCCTTTTTCTGATAACTAGCCATAGTTGAGACAGTTATTTCACTGTTGCATTTATATCACAGCATTTGCTCGGGAAAATTCTCAAACACCGACCACCTCACCCAGTTCACAGGACGCGTTATAGATACGACCAGTGAGGCGTAATGACACTGCCATATGCTTATAAATACGACCAGTGAGGCGTAATGACACTGCCATATGCTTATAAATACGACCAGTGAGGCGTAATGACACTGCCATATGCTTATAAATACGACCAGTGAGGCGTAATGACACTGCCATATGCTTATAAAAACCACCAGTGAGGCGTAATAACACTGCCTTATGCATTTAAATACGACCAGTGAAGCGTACCTAAAATGACACTGATATATGCAGGGCGCACTGTGAACACAGACGTGCTCGCCCTCCCTCCTATCATGCAAGTCATGCCTCCGGCCCGAGCAGGGGGCAGCGTGACGTCACGTCTTTTCCGTTTCAGGAGAAACTTTTTTTTGCGTTCCGAAGTACGGCGATAATTACATGGAAACACTCTGGGATTTTTTGGGTGCTGCCAATCTCTTTCTCAGAACTAGGGACTTCGTAGTTGGAGGTGAAGTTCATAACTTCGGTAAATTCGGTTTACACGCGGTGTTTAAGAAATTTCCAGATTTATCAATCAAACAGATTTAATCTGTGAAAATTTTCATATTCACAGATTCATTTAACCAAAAACGAAAGTAAATACGAATCACAGATGAAGCCAGTGTTGAAAATGACTTTACGCAGCAATAATAGAGGCTTGAATCCTCCTCATTTTGTCTTGAAGCAGCGCAGTTTGAAGATTTCTTAACGAAAACGTAAATTCACTGTGATTTGAAGTTTTGCTGGAGCCTGTGGAAGCTTTGTTCCTGTCTCTCTGCTGAGTGGGTGCTTTGTTTATCTAGTCGAGTGGGAATAGTTGCCTGTTGATCAAGAGCCAGACATTCTGCCTACCCTGCCTAGCAGGCATGGTTGCCTGTTGATTAAGAGCCAGGTATCAAGTCCACTCTGTAGAGGGGGCATGGCTGCCTGTTCAGAACTTGGCATCCTGTCTACCCTGCTGAGGGGACATGGTTGCCTGCTTAGAGCTTGGAGTCCTGTTTACTTAGTAGGCATGGTATGGCTGGTTGCTGAAAACTAGGGATTCTGTCTGCATGGTCGATAAGACAAGGTTGCTCGCTGAGAGCTTGATATCCTGTCTATACCCTGCTGAGGGGACATGGTTGTCTGCTTAGAGCTTGGAGTCCTGTCTACCCAGTAGACAGGGTATAGCTGGTTGTTGAAAACTAGGGGTCCTGTCTGCATAGTCGATAAGACACGGTTACTCGCTGAGAGCTTCATATATTGTCTACTTGTCGTGTTTTACAGTTGCCTACTGAAAGTTTGGTAATTTGCTTGATGAACGTAAGGTTTTAATATCATACTTTTACAACAAAAATACAAGAGAAATAGGTGTAAATCGTAAGCCACTGATAATTCAAATGATCATCAGCTGCAGTTTAATGAGGTTTAACAGTTCATCAAAGTAAGGAGTAATTTGAATAGTTAATAAGCAATTTTATTTTTCGCGTTACAAGGGTGGAGAACCAAATTTGTCTAAATGTTTCAAGCTACAAAAACTTGTTTATTAAGCAAACATAAACCAAAAATCATGGATAGGAGACCATGAGGCTCATAATGTTTGGGATAATTAATCCTCTACTCAAAGTGTCCGCCTATAAATTCAAAAACTGTCTCCACTTCAGGCCCAAAAGCTACGCAGGTTATGATTTTAAAAGCAACTGACATATTTACTCAATAGTTCTTAATAACAACATATTGCTTTGCAAAAGTGTGAGAGAACTCAAAGTTAGGGTGAGAGATCCTGTGAGTTGCTAGCTCTAATTTACCCCAAGCGGCCTAATCCAGTGGGTTCAAGTCCGGGCTTAGCGAAGGCCAGAAGTTGGGGGCCCAAAATTCAGGGAGATTAACTCAAACTGCAGGATAAAGCACGCAGAAAAAGAGACAAACGCCATAAAGGCAAATTCTTCTGGCTAAAGATAATGCAAATTCTCAGAAGTGAAAGCGAATGTCGAAGGATTTAAAATCTTAGATCAATACATATTGAATTTCTGGGTTTTCTTGTTTGGCTTAGTCCACCGTCTTGAGTACATGCATAGTTCCTCTCTAGATTTTTCTTCAGCAAAAGTCCGCCATGAGATACCAACTCTCCTTTAGGATCTTGAGTCTTCGGGGCGATATCAGCGCGCAACATGTCGGAAGGAGACTCCTTGCATGTTTCGTGTTTGAGTACTCATGATATTTTAAATACCTAAATTAAATTGTATTAAATGATTTAGTTTAAGCCTCCCTAACCACAACAAAGGCGTTCCAAAGACAGGAGTGATGGAGGCACTACAAGTTATGGATGGAGACACTACATGTTATGGATAGAGTCCGCGTTCTCTTACTAAGAGAACGCGGACTCTTCGCATAAGAAAGAAAAGAAAGGAAAAGAAAAACATTTATTTCCAATAAAGTACAAACATGAACTGTCGATGCATTGGTTTTTAAAACACCTTAACCTAAAAGCATTCTAATTGATAATAACATTGGTATTGGGATACCCGTGTAAAATGTTGAATCAAAAATGATTGACAGAAAAGCACATCAAAATGAGTTCCTTAGCTCTGCCTAATCTGACTTTGACAGTGCATTTGAATATAAGTTACTAAGAGAACACAATACTCGTAACGCTTAGTTAAAAAATGTATTCGTTTGTGCGCATTTAAATTGAAATAAGAGCAAAAGTAGCGTTTAAATACCTTAACACAGAGACCCTTAATTGCTATTCATACCTGGTTATCGTAATACCCATGTTAATTAGGTGTTGAGACAAATGATTTAGATCCTTAATTGCTATTCATACATGGTTATCGTAATACACATGAAAATTGTCG
>JACJUY010001708.1:80124-92181 GCA_014220935.1 Platorchestia sp. MABIK | reverse complement strand
TCGGATAAAATGAAATATTTTACAATAAAACAAAAATTAAATTTCTTATGCTACTAGCATTGGCACAAAAGAGTTCACTGGATTCAAATGAGAAGGATAGTTGTACAAACCAGTCATAACATTTGCAACACTCCTGGGACAAAGCGGGAGAGTCAAAACAACCTAAAAGAGTGTGGCCAAAGTATACTCAAAGAGTGTAGGGGACGGCATATTGTCACACAATATGAACTAGAGCATTTTTAGGGAGGGAATAAGTTCTACATGCATATATACACACACACATACATATATAGGGTGTGTTCCCGCACAAGATCCTCAGTGCATGGAAAGAGTAATTTAAAAAGGAATTTTATGAAATAAGATAGAAGCTGAAGAAGAAAGCAGTAGCTATTGAAAACAAGATAGCAGTGCACCAGAAAAAGAGGGTCCGTTCCAGAGCAAAAAAAAACATTTTTATTTCAACACAATGAAGGGTAACTTAACTCTCAGCTCGTGACCGAACATTTTCCTCCTGGAAGCGCTAATTCCCGTAGTGACAATAGTTGTGTCCTAATGAGGGGCTTAAATACCTGAAAAAAGATCAAAATCATTAAATTCAAGTACATATCTTCATGTTAACTTTTGTTTTGTGCAATTTGAAATAGTGATTTTGAATAAAATTCGAGCATTAAGATGCTGGCAGTTTTACTTGCTCACCCAGCACACACACACGCAATACAACCAACAAAACAGCACGCAATATCTAAAAAATAAATTTTATGGCAGTAACATCTGAAGGAAGCTAAACTTAAATTGATGGCCACAGAATAACCGTGATTAAATCACTCACATTGATTTTCTCACCACTAGAAAATTAATTTTATATCAGTTAAATCAGTAATCACTAAAAAAACCTGTTTTATAGCAGTAACATTTGGAAGAAGCCAAATTGAAATTGAAGGCCTCAGAAAAACCGTGATTTAATAACTCACAATGATGTTCCACTTTGTGAAATCGTTTTTCTCAACAAAGTCTTCAAGTTTCCAGAGTTTACAGTTCGGGATTCGTACAGGTGTCAGTGACTCGGTCTCAACATTGCGCTGCGTCCTGGGCAGAAACTTTCCAGGCCTTAGGTTGCGCTAATCAAATGACTGTGTGAGTAGTCATCATAAAACGAAAGAAAGGAAGTTGGAAAGAACTTTCTCTGGGAAAACTTACGCTTCTAAGGAATTATTGTTCTTGGAAAGACATGTTTGGGGTATGACTTCGACGCTTAGAAATGGTAGGACGTTTTTAAGACAGTTCTAAACTCACTCGAAAACATAAATGAAGCGAGAGATCAATTCTAAATGCGGTGCTAGAAATTACATGAACGGAACTTTGAAATGATAGTACCTTTTTTCGATAGAATTTTAAACGGTTGAATTATTTCTAATGTAATTGGCGTGTTAGTTTCATCCTTTATTAATTTCTTCTCATTTAATTATTCACTGATATTGTACATCAGCACCTGTGTGGTTTCACTGGTATTGTACGTGCCATCGGCACCTGCGTATTTTTACTGGTATTAAACGCGGCATTAATACCTGTACTTATATTTTAACTGGTATTGTACGTGCTATTAGCACCTGCGAAACCATAAAATGCCACGGTAATTTCGAGTTGGGTTTGAAGTTTCACAGGGACCCGAAGCGAACATTTCTAGGGAGGTCTGAGTCATGGGACGGGCGCGCCCGAGACGTGATGTGGCCGGTCTCGTCTCGTTGACACAGGCTATTTACGAGCTCGAGCAGTTCTTGGCAGAGTTTGTCCGACAAACTGTGGGATAAAGCACGCAAAGAAAGAGACAAACGCCCCAAAGGCAAATTCTTCTGGCTAAAGGTGATGTAAATTCTCAGAACTGAAAGAGAGTTTTGAAAGATTTGATTTCTTAAATCCAAATCTTAAATCTACAGAAGTGTAGGTACTTTTGTATACCTGAGACCTAGAATGATGTTTGATAAAATTGTATGTGGAACAAAGACGTACGATAATAGTTTTGTCGTCACCATGATTTGAGGTTTTGAATGGCTTACACCACAACCTCGTGGTAATAAAAAATCAGCTCGGTTTAAATGTACACTTGCTTCAATAAGTTTACATTTGGCTTTTGAAATTTAATTTTTATTAGAACTGAGGGAAAACAGCATAATTTTTTCTTTACACTAGTAAAGGAGAATAAAAATTCGACTTTACTTCTTTGACGTAAACATATTTTTGACTTTCATCGAGGGTTTAATTTCTTAAAAAGTTTCATCATTTTTGAGAACAGTGATGTCTTGTTGCAAATTTTTTCAAACATTCCACTTCGAGACGCAGGAGTCTCGAGGAAACGTTTTGAGATGATTTTCGATGGACTCGATAGATGTTAAAACGCGGTCAAGTTCCTCTTGAAAAGAAGGCAGCTCGCTTTCGGGCACGTGCAACTGCAGCGAATTCAACAGCCCCTGCTCACTTGACTTGAACTCCATCAAAATTTCCACGTATCGCTGGCGAATAATTTCATACAGCTTATCCTTTAAACAGTAGCAAGTGAGCGCTACACCCAAAACTCCACAAATAAAATACGCTATGTAACACCAATTCAACACGATACTTTGCTTTTCACCTTCGACCAGTACGTGCACCAAGAGAGGCCTGTATCGTGTGGGGGTCGAGCCCCCAAACTCGAGCTTGTAGCGTGACTGTCGAGACGGCAGTTGCACGGGCGGGAAAGTCCATGTCGGTCCGAAGTGTTCCCCGTCATCTAGCCTCCCAAAGCCGTAATTAAAAGGACCGTCGTAATGGATCACTGAAGCCGTCCTATGTGCCTCTTTGTTTGCACGAGACGCCTGGAAGCGGCGCTGAGGTGTCTCAAGAAATTCATCAAAGCCACCGCTCCCGCTCTTGCTTGCGGTGACGTCGTCAAGAGCTTTTTGAATTTCGTCGTTGTCCTGCCGGTGATTTTTGACGTCGTCAAGAGGTTTTTGAATTTCATCATCGTCGTCCCGGTGATTTTTGACGTCAAGAGGTTTCTGAATTTCATCGTTGTCCTACCGGTGATTTGATTCTACATCTTCTTCGACAGTGAGGTCACCCAGTTGTGACGCTTTGCTATTCAATTAATGGTTTTAAGTGGAGTTAGTTTCAGTCGTTGAATAATTAGGTAAATGTGTGAACACGTTTCTTGAGTTTGAGACGCCAGTGTCACCTATTGAAATTTTATTATTTGTTACCCATTTTTTATTGCTCGGGCCCTTTTAGAGGCGATTTCTTTTATCCTAGTTTTTGATTGGTTTGTCTTAAAATGATACGTCTGAGTAGATATCATCAACATCGAAGGAGGACCCGAAACCGATGTTTGTCTCGATTTGTTTTGACCAAGAGAAAATGCTTGTGTAGACAGACGTAATACTCTCAGGCTCTCCGCCGCCGTTGGTATGCGTGATTCCCTCGTCGGAAACACGTTATGCTTGCTGTCGGTCAACATTAGCTTCACCGATTTTCCTCCAGTCATCTTTCTCAGGAGAACGTTGCTATTGAGTAATATGTCCGGCGCGCGACGGATAGACAGAGCGTGGCACGCCAAGATTGGTGCGATCAGCTGGTGAGAACTTGCGGCCCAGACCGACAGGAGAACACAACAAAAGGACGATCACCGTCTCTATTCTCATGCTCACATGACGTCACAGGACATCCAGTTGTCGTTCTTCGGTTATCATGGGGGTGACTATCTGCCCGGTATTTTTGTCTGGTCGATGCAATGCGGGCACATCACTGAACAAATTAAATAGTTCATATTGCCATCCAAGTATTATAAATTCGTGACAGATGGGAATCTTATATTTGAATCAACTTTTACGTATCTTGTATACCGAAATCAAAGCTGAAATTTGCTTTCGAGAAACAGACACCTTGGTACGTCTATTCAAAGTTTGGAAATGTTGTTTTTTATGAATAATCCATTCGTTAAATCCAAAATTAAATAAAAATTGAATGGAAAGGTAGGAATCATTGACAAGACAAGTTTTTTTGCACATCTTCAGCAAGCTAAACTTGTAGTCACTTCAAGTAATTTGAGTGAGGTTAAAAAGTAATTGCTATGTCACTCTGATGTTTCAAAATCTGCAAAAAAGATTGGAGGTTCCTTTAAATGAAAGTTCTGGTTCATAATATTGGTTGCCATCTTTGCTTCTGTATTAATAACTGACTTTTTAAGCCCTTACTTATGTTTTTAATTTAAAATTATTGCCACTGCAGGGAGTCAAAATAATTGCTAACATCTCACATTAAGTCGATTGAAATATTCACCAATCGCACGTTGAATGTGTAAGGGAATTACAGCACGCTTTCCACGTGGTTTGTTGTTGCTTATTTTGAAGCAGCATTGTTAACCTCACTCGTAGGATCAAAGTACAATCAGTCACTAACACATTAGTGCTCGTCATAGCCGTGTGGTTTAAGGACCTATAATTCCGTGAAGGCATCGAGGGTTCGAATCTCGACTCTGGGTGGCGATTTTCTTCGTTGGGTGTAGGGAAAAAATTCAAAGCACAATACCCCACTCTACCCAAGTGTCTGAAATGGGTACCGGTCTTGACCGGGGGAAAGCGTCATGGCATCTTAGTTTTACTTATAAGGCATTTGAAAAACCAATGTGCAAGGTGAAATGTCTCAGGCTTGAATTGGAAAAAAAGCATCCGTAGATGCCGATGTTTGTTTGTTTGCTGTCAGATTTTCCAGAATCCATCGCTTCAATCTTCACTGGTGTGTCACGGAATGAAGAAGTTAAGTAAAGTGCAAGTATTCTTAGCTGCAATGCAAAAGGAAAATAGTTTAATGATTTACAACGCAAACTTCCTAATTACGGTCGATCTTTGACTCACTATTAGACCATCATCCAGCAAAACTAATTTCTAAAGAAAAAAGAAAATACAAATTGTTCCTAACTCAAATGAAGCCTCGTATTAGTGGAATAACTAGACCAAGTTTCAATTCATATAAGTTCAGGATCGCATAAGATAATGTATTTGAGGTATAAGTAGCTTGAATAATGTTGCTGCAGTTCATCGAAATTTATTACGTGTGAAATATGAAGAAAGCAGTAGGAAATTTAATACTCAAGAAAAATCAAGGTCATACATAAAGACTGTAAATTATATTAACAGAAGAAAATTAGGGAATTGAAAGATTCGTCAATCCTTTCAAGAGTTTCAAAATTAGGCGACGCTGAATTGTACAGAACGAACGGGTGTTGATGCATGCGAAAGTGAACGCAAATGGAAATCTTTGCATGATTCTAAACTAAAAAAGACCAACACGCTAATTCCTATTTCGACGGCCACAACAAATATTCCTGCACACACGTTCGAATGGAATTTACCAACTGCAATGCATATTGGCTGCTCAATGAAAATTGGAGCAAATTTTCACTCACGAATCTAAGGGAAAAAAATTCATCCGGGAAAAATCCCGGATCGACTCAAGAAAAGAATACACCTCAAAATAGATGCGAGGAACTTGCAGATTTTCTGACAGCGCGTCGCTCGAAAACTCTTGTATTTGCCGTAGAAAAAGCCAAAAGCAGAATATTGAGCAGGGTTTTATCTGTATTTCGCTGCATATGGGGCAGGACACCATTCTGACAACATATCTTACCTCCAGAGACAACACAGGATGCTCACCAGAGGACAACTTATCGCTCTAGTATCGCGAAAAAAATTTGAACCAACAGGACAAAATTTATAAATAATGTTGTAATTACTTTATAGCTTAAATAAGCTGGAATAAAAACTAGTAAAACGTGCCTAGTTTATTTTAAAAACCCTTGTTGTGCGTAGATCATTTTTCGTGATCGCTGTAAAAGTTTTCAATTCTGAATATCCCGGGATCTCAAATCAGGGGTAAAAATCAGGTTGTGACTTTTTCCTCACATACTGATGACCTTAGAACCAAAGGTAAAGGCATAGATTATTTTTCATGATCGGTACAAAAATTTACAATTCTGAATATCCTGAGAGCTCAAATCAGGAGTAAAATTCTGGTTGTGACTTTTTCCTTGCATACCGATGACCTAGAACCAAAGGTATCTCAATTCACGGAGACGCTTCACATCCGCATTTGGGAGTGTGATGTTAGTCTGTCGAGGTACAATATTGCGGCAATAGAGAAGCACTTGACTTTTACGCAGAACTTACGCAGCAAGCGACACCTGGCCAATATGCTGGGTTTGCTCTCGAGTTACTGCCTATTCGCACAAATCTGTGCATGAGTATGCGCTTTTGCACCCGAGGACGATAATCTGAGAAGTATGCATTGCGGCAGGCATCAAGAGATGATGCATGCTCCTGCTTATTGCTCAACCCGAGCCTGTGCCGCGCAAAATGCCGGCCATATTTTGGTTACACTACTGAGGTCTAAAGGTTACTGCCAAAGTTTTGAGTATTTATGAAGGAATTTTTGAAATTCAATAATTGTTATGTCACTCAGAGAGTTTTTTAATGTTTTGACACGTCTCCTTTTCAACTCATTCCTCCCTGCAGTTTGTCGCATTCAACTTGTCAAAGAAAAATGAACTAAGAAAAATACAAATACTGTATTTTGCTGAATTTCGTTCAAATACTGTAGAGTATACTGCACAGTATATCCTAGCCCATAAAATACTCTCTGCTTTCGCTGATTCTAAATTTTTTTTTTAACAATGGCTGAATTTTACGAACACCTTATTTTAGCAGTTTTGCAATTGGCAGTTGAGAGATGAGCAGGAGTTTGCCCAAGTCAGAAATCAAAATTTCCACTTTACGCCGACCCAAGGTGGAAATAATGTAATTGAACTACTGATCGTAACTCATAATATGGAAAATAGCGTTGTGATTGATATTCAGTAAACAAAAGTTCTATTTCTGTGACTGGCCTACGTGCTAGAATGTTATTTTCTCGCAAGCAGAAGCCAACTGTTGCTCAGAGGCAGTTGTCCTAGTTCTTAATCGGTGTCTGCGTCATTCTTTTGCTGAGTCAATCTTCGAATAGCACATACATGTGAGATCTTTGGTCAGAATTTCAAAATTGAAGACACTCAAGTTTGATCACCTCAGTTACTTGTGGCGAAAGCGATCGCCGCCGTCACACGGAGACCAAATGGTAACGTTTCGTCATGATCGTCTACATGGCGGTACCATTCGGTCTGTCTAGCGCTACGAAACCGTCAGATTTCAGCCATGAGCTACGGTGCATTTTTGGTACGAATATCGTCACCATTTGGCAACCAAAAGGGCGGAGAACTGCTTTGGCTTGTATTTATTTACGTGCATTTAGGGATTATTGCTTTTTCCTGACGCGGCGAACAGGTTTAAAGTGTTTTACTTGTATTATTAATACAGCATCTTTACTTGAGCGCATTTCTTTCAGTGCTCTCGCCTGGAGTTGCTAAAAATTAGTCCCATCGATTTTGATGACAGAGAAAATTTTGGAAAATGGCATAATCAGTGAGGGATAGACAATGGTGAGTAAGTTGATCTGAAAATACATTAGAAAATGAATGTGTACTTTAATTATAAATTTGTATGAGCTTTTACGCACAGCTTGCAATAAATTGATGATTCAAGGAGCAGCAACACTGTGTGAAGATTAGGTAATTCATCATTGAATTTTGGTGTACAGGCATTTGTTTTATTCAATAAATTAGTTTGAAATAGAGTAAGCCTTAACTTCTCCAACCTTTTATTCATGACAATTTTTTTAACTCTGAAAATTCATTAAAGTATTTTTTCAATCTAATTTTTAAAATTTGAAGGTTCCCAATGCCAAGTGTCTAGTCAGGCTGCAAAATAATCTATCTCTAGGGTCATATACAAGTCTTACGAGGGAAGATTTATATTTTTAAGAGGAATTTCATTTAAAGAATAAAAGTTTTATTACTTTAACAAAGATTTATTTTCAATTCATTTTTAAAGAGTGAAGTTTCTTGCCTGATTTCGAAATAAATTCCCTAAACTGACTAGCTAGGCTACTGTTATAAGCGAAAGTATATAAACCAAATTTTTACGTATCACTACAAAATCCTGAAGCGTTTGACAGCTCTCTTCATAATTGCGTCAAGCTACCCGATCAATTTGGTAACGTAGCACTACGGATTGGTCATCGTGTGACGCCGCCTTTAGGCTTAACAAAATGTCAGTTGTTGTTAAAGCCTACGAGTGAAGAATGGCAACAATTTTCTCAAATTTCAATTCTAAAACATGGTCTGAACTTGCACTTCTTGAGATGAATTATCAAACAATATGTGCTGTTGTCGCGGTACAGACAGCAGCCACAGTTCTTCTTTCGATTTACCTATGCTACATTCTGCTTTTCTCTATAAAGTCAGCAAGTCTGGGCAACCCCCTTACTCACAAGCTTTTCCAAACTAAACCTGATGATATTCCCTCAAAAAACATGTAACATAGCCAAGTCAACAGAAGAACTTTCACAGCCGTTTGTACTGCTACTACGCGGTAAATTATTTAAAAAGCTAACCTTAGGCTGATCAATTACGTGTAAGTCTGGCAACAGAGGAGCAACAGTTTGCACATCACACGTCCTAGTCGCGGAAATTCCAAGAACGAGACAGGGCCGGGATTAGAAACTGAGAGCTATTCAGGCCGCAGGCAAAGCGCGTCTAAAAATAGCCGGATGCTCTCATCCAGCCTCGTAACTGAGGCTTTTGAATGATATGAATTACGCTCATATGAGCTTCCCCTTTTTATTGCTCGAGATAAAGACCTGTCTTAACACGGTGACCGCGATGGGTTAAACTGAAGTTTGATATTCAACTCAAATTTAAAGTGAATTGTAGTAGGCAATTTTGGAAGTGATAAAGATTAACTGGGTCGTGCCTTCATTTAGCGTTAATCAAGTATTTATAATAACTGAGTTTGTGACTACTGGTCGGCCAGCAGCATTATAAAAATTCCCTCCGTGTAGGGCTCACATCGTGACCAACGTGTTAAAAAGCCTGATTTCAATCTACATACTAGGTCATAGGAAACATGACGCAATTCTTGGTAGACTATAACAATTTTCTCACCTTCATAGATCGTCGAGCTTTATCTTTGTAAAACTCCGTTCTGATTGCAAACATAAACGTGAGGTGTCACGTCTACGTGTCCAGCTATAGTTCAAGGGAATGAATTTTCTATCAAAGTTTTCCTTTCTTTTACCATAGGCGATGCTCATTCGTCAAGCTGCCTCATTTTAGTACGAAACAAAACGTTCTCATCAATACTGACCATGACCTTTCGATCACCTGACGGAATGTATGGGCATTGTTTTCCGGGTTAAGGATTTGTTTCAAACTCCATTAGGTTTTTGTTTCAAGCACCAATTTGACCAACATTGGAACTGATTAATTAATTAGATACCGCCAACGGAACGGTCCCGACCATGTTTCAAACTTCATTTTATGGGGGTTTCAAGCACCAATTTGACTAACATTGCAACTTATTAATTAGATACCGCCTACAGAACGATTCCGACCAAGCTTCAAACTTCATTTTTTGGTTTTGAGCACCAATTTCACCAATATTGTAACTGATTAATTATTGTAGCTACCGCCTACAGAACGGTCCCGACCAAGCTTCAAACTTCATTTTTTTTGTGTTTCAAGCACCAATTTGACCAACATCGGAACTGATCAATTAGCTTCCGCCTACGGAACGGTCCCGACCATGAAGGTGTGGGCTATCGCCCCACACGGGATGACGAAGGAATCTGAGCCCACCTATGGCTGATCGTGGTCCCCCGCACGTTTGCCTCTAAGGTCACAGAGCCGTGTTCCCATTGGCTGAGCGCATGACGTCACATGTTCCTGGACGTTTTACTGTGTTTTCTGACGCAACGTTGTGATCTTTATGGGGGCGCTGGCGAATGAGTAACCCTTCCGAGCCGCGAGCTCGTCTCGTGCTATTTATGGGTCATGGAACTTTCGAAACTGAATCACGATTGGAGGAGCTGCCTCCAGGCGTTCTATTTCAGGCGGATGATACAGGAATGAGGGTACTGATGTTGTAGTATTCACGATGCCTCCGTTTGTTGCGAGGTATTAGTAACACATCAAGAAATTACATCACTGATTACTAGTCTTTGCGACCATACAATGATGATGAAAAGTTTTCAAGCATTTTGGCTCGAAATTCCTTTTTTATCAGGACAGGAAAAGTAAAAGCTTTCAAAGAAAGGATGATGAGTGGACGTCATATTGGAACTCATGAGTTTGTATGACGGCACTGCAAAAAGATGAAAAGATGAAACCAAAGAAGACGAAAGTCATTTAAGTGACAAAGAATGGCGTTTATAAGAGAATAAAGGGCAGAGGTACGAATTACAGATGGCTGGACTGAAAGAAGGTTGAACCCTGTGGTTTAAGAAAAAGAAGTTTATTCAAAATAGCAAGAAGTGTGCTTATTTTGAGAATCATTCACTCAAATCGATGAGATATACAACTAAGTGGATATTAAACTCGAACCTCTACTCTGTTTGTATTATTTCTTCTAAACAAATTACCAAATGTTAATTTCCGTGAATTCTCGTACCCCTGCGTATATTCACTAACACCCAATAACATGAATGATTCTCCTATATGGCTTAGGAAATAGACCTAAGCCATATTCCTAATGGAACGGACGTTCGAAAGCCATCACTGACGTCAAATATTTTAAAAAACACGACGTATAACAGATGCTGTCCTACCAAACCCCATTCAGTGATGCCAAAGGAAGTACAAAATGTCTCGATAACCAGAGAAAATGTTTCCAGCACAGAAAATCGGCAGGCGCACTTTATTTTGCACCGAAGAAAAAATTTTCATGTATAGAGAAGATTCAGAAGTTATGACACCAGCCAAATTAGAGCTTCAAAACAGAGATGTTTGCTGAAAAATTCACCCGATTTGAGAACGATGCAAAAAATGTAGGGTCTTTTGAATTTCATTCAGTGACCAAAAAAATTCAGCAAAAGCAACGAAAGCTGCTGTACATGATCTTGTGTTCAATCAAGATGCGAAAAACATCGCTGATGAGTTCGATAATTACTTAGGTTATGACGGGAAACTACTTAGGTTATGACGGGAAAAGTATCCCAGAGAAGTTAAAGATGATACTAGGAGCCACATGTGCTATTACGCAGACTCAAACTCGAACTACTATTTCTACCTTGCTCCAGTTAACGCTCTCGAGTCTTTAAATGGCACTGAAACAAAAAAAATCATCCAGAAAAGATTGATTTTCACTTTAACTTCGAGCACTTTCCATATTTATTAAAATTTCGAAAGTAACCCATATCTTTAAAAGTTTCACATTTGCGATAATTAACCAATTTCTGTACTCCCGATCGTTAGAGTGTTTTGGAATAATATATGATTACGTATCATAATATCTAATGCAAAATTAATATCTCCGTGCCAAGACTCTTAGCTGTTGATCCTGATAATCAACGAGTTCAGCCATTCTAAATCATCTAAAATTTCTATCTTCATATATGGATGAGCGGAATATACAGTAGAACTTTCCAGTTTCATTGACTTTAAAGCATTTCATCTCATTGATCACACAATTACTTTGCCTATGCTATACGACTCTTTCTTAAGAGTCTTCCTCACGAATGATAAGTCTTGCCTCTCAAACGTTAACAATAAGTAGTCATTGAAATATCTGATTCATACATATCTCACAGAGTCCTCATAGGAATTGTCTTGGGTTTCTTTTATTTCTTATTTTTATGATTGAAATCGGGATATCAATGCTTGCTTCAAATGTTTGAGCACGATGAGATCTTTGAGGATTCAAATCTTTGAGGATGAAAGCACTCTATCCTCAAGTTCCTCCCTGGAAATACCGTCAGCAATGTAAGCCAAATCAATCAATCGATCAATCATAAATTGCGCAGAGTTTTGCTCTGGCTCGTAGCGGATAAAATCAGTATAAACGTCAACAATAATAAGTACATACTATTCTCTTTTAAGAAAAAAAACAAGGCTCTCCAGCATTACGTATTATAAGAGATCAAAATATCGAGAGGCTGATTACT
>JACJUY010001708.1:55513-80004 GCA_014220935.1 Platorchestia sp. MABIK | reverse complement strand
AATCCTTGAAATTGTTCCTTTAAATGGTTTGAAATCCTTGGAGTAATCCTTGGAGTAATCCTTGAAATTGTTGTTTTAAATGGTTTGAAATCCTTGGAGTAACCCTTGGAGTAATCCTTGAAATTTTTCCTTTATATAGTTTGAAATCTTTGGAGTAGTTGAAGTGCATGCCCTGGAATCTGAGTTATTCGAGCGTTACTCATGAAATATTTTCGTGACCAAGGCGATTGAGGACGATCATTTATATATTATTCTTCAATGAGGTAAGGATCTAAGGTCGTCAAATTCTGTAGTTTTTTTTACAGTATTGAGTTAAATCACGTTAACCAGTTACCAATTAAATGCAATTACAAAATACATGCAAGATCTTAATCTTTTAATCTTACATAGAACATCTTGAAAATTTAAATTAGAAAATCAGTGCCTCAGTTTTTAAATTGCAATCTCACTTCACAGAGACCCGCCACTTATTCCTGATCTATGCCAACAGTTTCTCGACCAAATACACATTTCGAGACGGGAATGAATGAAGTCTTGTCATAACGGAATTCCCCCAGCAAAAGTTGATCCCAGCACCACATCCTTCAAATACCCGAGCTTACAGCCTCGCATACTATAGTCACTCTCAGGTCTCCGTCTCAGTTGGTCGGTGCCAGCGCTGGCGTAAGGAAGTGTGTGTATCACGTCGTAACAGCCGAGCTGTATGAGCTCCAAATTTGTCCTAGTATCATTTTAGCGAAAAAGAACACGTTTTTCCACCCGTGAGCTCATAAAGTGAATTGTTTATAAGCGCAACTGGAAATGGATGTGTCTCAAGGTGAGTGATGTATATGTATTTATCCTAGGTTTTCCTTCTCATTGTAATTAAATTAATTTTATTCTAGAATTACTCGACTCCTCGGCCAAATCCATGCCCACTTAGCAGTGATAAATGTTCGTGTGCCCTCCGGCACACGAACATTTTGTGGCGAGTTAATAACCGTTACGAATGACGAGCCCAGCGTACGTGGGTGCCCCCGCTCCTCAGAAGAATTGTTCAGACTTTTCCTGAAGTGATTTTTGTCGGCAAATTACAGCGGTGTGAAGTGCGCCTCGTGAAGTATCGCTGCAAAATGCATGGCCGTGTTGATGGTTTTTGTTCAGTTTGTTTTCTTCCGCTTTCTCAAAACAATGTTATTTATCTGAAATGAAGTGCCAAAAGAAATTAAACTCTATCAATCATTTCGATGTGTCACGTCTGACAGTGAGAAATTTCATATTGAGATAATACGAGAGGACCTTAACATTTGTTTGTGATCTTCAATGGAAAAATAAGAGTTTGTGTTTATTATTTTTCTAGGCAAGCGTAGCGTAACTCATTTGCCATTGCATTCAAGCGGCACGTTATAAAATTTTGCCGAAATGCTTAACTCATTTCTTAACTTCTTTTGGAACAGTGAAATATTGTATGAGGTACCACATTCTGAACAATGTTCATCAAGTTAAACTCATCGTTTTACCCTTAATTTTAAGCTCATTATGCCATTATTTCTTTTAGTCGAGGTTAAGAATCAATGGCATTCCTTTACGCAAATCATTTCACCTCTATTAGAACGTACTTTTCTAGCTTTCCATTTAGATATATGTCGCACAGAGTGCATCGACATCAAGTTACAGCAGCGCCTAAACTGCGCCTAAACTGTGCTTAAACTGCGCCGAAACAGCGCCTAAACTGTACTTAAACAGGGCCTAAACTGCGTCTAAACTGCGCCTAAACATAGCCTAAGCTGCGCCTAGACAGTGCCTAAACTGTGCCTAAACAGAGCCTAAACAGCGCCCGAAGTGCGTCTAAACTGCGCCTAAACTGCGTCTAAACAGTGCCTAAACTGCGTCTAAACTGCGCCTAAACTGCGTCTAAACAGTGCCTAAACTGCGCAAAAGTGCGCCTAAACTGCGCAGCGGCGGCGCACAAATGCCCACTTCACCGCACAAGCTACGTTTCATGCGTGATAACAGAAATTTTGCTCACCTACACAGCAGCCTTGGAAACCATGTATGCTGGTGCGCAGGTATCGGCGGCGATTTGTACCCGGGATCAGGGAACATATTTTGCCATTCATAATTGAATTTATGCTACAGGTTCGCTTCTAATCACCCTTGCATCATTGAGACTGTAAACCATGAACAAAACGTAGGCACACCAGTAACTCGCTCCCAGAAACGAGTCTCAGCGCTCAGGGAAACCTGGCCTATCAATTCCTTCTCTCTTTTTGCTTCTGAGCGTTTATTTATTCTGCAGTAAATGCTGGTCTGAACGCTCGGTAGAGAATAGCGCGTCCTTCCCTACTTCTTGTCTCGCAGGGACCGGATTTTTAAACAGTGAACGACGTAGTATCAGTTCAGCTCGCAACGTGAGTCCTCCTAAGTCAACAAGGTTACGCAACATGTTATAGCACGTAAGATAAGACCCCTTAGAAACAGAGACCCCTTACCAGAACTTACGTTGCCAGCAGTACCGTTACAAAATCGTAAAGTGTTGGAAAATCCGACTCTGATTTTGTTTCACGATTGGCAATCTGTCTTCTTTCTTTCAAATGATAAAACGCTAAGTGCAAGTAATTCGGCACGATAATTTCACACAGTGTATTGGCGCTTTACTGAAGCCAATTAATTTTGTTGTTAGTCTTGCGTTTTGAAACACGTTCCATCAAAGACGTTGTTCGGTTTCATTTTAATTTCCATTGTATATTCACACTTTTAATCATGTTCATAAACTTTACGAGCTATTTTAGCCTGGAAATGTTGTGATTTTTTTTATTTTTAAAGAAGCATCAAGCGCTCATGTCTGTCAATACGCACAGCCTGCTCTGCTACAGACTTGAACACACGAGGAAAATCGTAAAATGAGAGTTTCTCACCTAGCCGTGCCAGTAGATCCCTGTAAAGCACGCTACGCTTGTCAAACACACTCATGCACAAAGCCATGCAAAATTCAAATTTGGTCTCAGGTCTTAAGCACTTCGTTTGCTGTGAGGAACAACTGCTCATCGTGAACTGAAATTTAACCTTTCAATCATAAAACATTTTTGCAAAATAAAATCTGGATCGACACTTTTTCTCCGCATCCTGTTCTAAATTATGATTCGTTAGATTAAAATTCAACTCGGACACTTTTTGCATTTCCTGTACATCACATGTATCAAACAGTTAACTAACCCTAAAAAGATTCTGGAATTGCATTATTGCCCCATTGCAACTTTTTTGTTGGGGTATCTATGATTTTCGCCGCCCACGCACAGCCTCTGCGGTGGGCGGCCAAAATCATAGATGCACCGGCGAAAAAGTTCAACTGGAATGATGAACAGCTTGTCCAGCAAGACTGAGTGTAAGGTTCTGTTATGGCTGGAACTATTTATGCTGAGGTAATTAATATTTAGCTTCTCTTCCTCACTTGTATTATGTATACCAGTATGGTACTTTTTTACCTCGTGCTTTATAGCTTCACGACTATCGTCCATTTACGTGCTCATTTGATTTCATTTAGGATTGTATTTGTTTTTTATCTCGTCCTGTTCTCGCACTTGATTTATTCAAATACTTACACTGGCTGCTGTGATAAAATCCCTGAAACATTTCAATTATTGATGTACTTCAAAGGATCTGCAGGCGTCTTTCCAAGTACTTTCCATTTATTATTACATGTCAGCACTGGAGATTCAAAGGTTTCCTGTAGAGCAGCATTGTCTCTCGTTTGACTCAGAATAGAGCTGTTGATAAGATTGCCTTTGCACCAATTAGGGAGGTAAGAATTCGCAATTTGGACGATAGATTTTCTCGTAAAGTGATGGTATTGAAACATTCAAAACGTTCACTTGGCATGTGTGTGCTACAAGAATGCGTAAAATTACATAGTACGCTGCGCACGCGCACAACCACATGCGGGACTGCTAAGGCTTGTTTCAAGGTCAACGGATGGCAGACTCGATAAGGCTTGTATTATTGCCAGGAACGTTTTACACGGTGTTCTTGTAGGTTTGTTTTAAATGTATGTTTTAACCTATTGCTTATCTTTACATTGTGGCAAACATCCTCATTCCAGAAACCCCACAACTCTTTTTATGATACGTTTTGAAGTATATTCCAATTCTTTCTCTTCGTTCCATGAGTTTAAGTTTGAGTAAAAAATGATCAGGCTTATAGAATTAGTTTTTGTTGACTTAAATTACAATAGCTTTCGTTCGATGTATATCGTTTAAACACTGTTGTTTGTGATCATTCTTACCATTGAAGTACTTGGAACTCTCCGGATGGCAACCGCAAAGCATTATCTTTAAGTAGGCTTCAAAAGACATGTTGTGTGGCCTCGGTGTTGCCAACGTTGCGGTCCAACCGAGTAGAGATCTCCTTCTTTAGACAGGGTTCTGGATTCTAAAATTGTTGAATAAAATTTCTTCCATTCCCATTTTCCCAGCTTCTCCACCCATGCAGAACTACACTGTACATAAATCTTACCATGGATTCGAGCTAATTTCAAGAATACTTGAATTCATTTATCGCACTGTAAGCTTTCAAATTCAATAATTAAGTTAAAGCTAAAAGTGGCGCAGTTTAAGCTTCAATTTTTCCTACGTATATATTGTATACGTATAAGCATATTCGTGTAACATCATACATATAAACTATAATCATTGAAACATAAGTAGATTACGCTAAATATTTATGCTTAATATGTGGAATTTAATCATAATGCTCCTCCTTAACAAAAAATCAGTAATTCACAGCAGTCTCACAAAAATCGTACATAAGGAAATTCACGAGTGCCCTTCCATTCCGTTGGATTTGAAACTTTTTTATTCGTCTCTGTTTTTTTACTGCACTCGTACTGACATGATGGCGGTGAAACGTCCATGCTTCGATTTCGCTGCCACACAGAACAGAGACTCAATTTCATTGGACGTTGCTGCTTTGCAAGTTTACTGGCATTAATTATGCAGAACTGTTTGTATAAGCAATGCAGGCTCATAGATAACTTATGAAATTCCTTGGAAAAGAAATCTGGAAGTGGACGCTGAAAATTTTGATGTTTCTTGAACAATTTTGATGTTTAATTCATTTACACTGTATTGGCCGCACGCCTTCTTGTGAAGGCACTTAATCAAACCTGAGTATTCAGCACGAAATTAGTTGGACGATTAAACAATTTAGCATAATTCTAAACCAAAAAATTTTACCGATAAAAAATTCTACCTCACTTGAAGAATACAAAATGAATTGTTCCGTATCCGAATTAATAATATAACTCTATGAATATACATATTTTCTACGAACTTATATGTATGTAAAAAAGTTCTTTATCATCTATGTGTAATTTTTTGCGTTTGTTCGTGGAACACAATATGATCAATGTCTCGTTTTGTGATTGTTCATCGAACGCAACAGTGCCACAACATTGCACCATGTGCAACAATTGCTGTCATTGGCTCTATTGTACAACAATAGCATGCTTTATAGAGCACTTGTCCGAGTTTACGAGTGCAATGCATCTTATCTACAGCATTGTAGAGATAAGGGCGAGTGCGTGTCTCGCTTCCGGCAAATGCATTCCAATTTAAATCTAAGTTTACTGTGATATTTTCAAATTCATCACATTAAAAGACTTGCAAGTGATCTTCATTGCTGTCAAAAATTATTTCAGGTATTCATCAAGTGCTTCGCGGGGCAAATTATTATTTTAAAACTGATGTTTTGTGAATATTTCAAGTGTAGCATCCATTTAGGAATGCCTAATTATTTCATTCAAATCAAGAAATAGTTGTAATTCAAGACAATGAATTCCTCAGTAAGAGTTTTTACCAAGTTTACTTTTGTAAGTAGTGTTCACATTGAAATCATACCGAAGAGCAGAGTGATCAAATACGCATCTCAATTGAGTGACTGTTCGGTGTGTCAATTTTAGCAACCAGTCTTAGGATGTTGAGTGAGTACAGTACAAAATTAAATTTTTTCGTTGCTTTACAGAGTTTTAGTCAAACCGCTTACTCCTTATGAGCCTTTTTATTTTCTGTTCCGTCATCGTGTCCTCATTGTAGTTATAGCGGATGTGGATGATCTAAGGAAACGATGATATGTAACAGGCTTATTAAGTATGAAAGCATCCTTTTATTAAATTCGTTATTGTGCAACTTTTTTGTAATGCACTGATTCTTATATTTAACCTTACCTTGTCTTACATGCCCCTGTACCATCCTATTTGTATTGCATTTTTAAGAGTTTAAATCTTAATATCACCCAAGAAAATTAAGATTTTCTCTCCATTAACAACATCAATGTTTGCGATATCCTACAGTTGGAAAGACGCACGTGTTTGTGGGGGTCTTGGCCATATTCCTGTGGATGAACTTCACATCTAACAGCTTGGATCGGCCCATCAAGACGAGTGTTGGTGAGTCACGTCACCAGTACTCAAACCTATACACTAATTGTACAAGTCTGCGTACATTAAACGCATTGCAGATTTTATTCGCTTTACCTTTGATACTCCGCTCACAACGAACATCTTGATTGTACAATAAGGGTTTTCCTCCTTGTACCCGCACTCTATGTTTGCAGAAATATTGAATTATCACTATCAATGTTAAAACTGTATGATAATTATCCTGTATTTTATTAAGGAAGTAGATTGAACTAACTTTCAGGTTCAGTATATTTTGTTTGTTTTCTCTGATTGAAACAAAACCAGGGCTTTACTGACATACCCTTCGCATCCAAAAGAATATATGCACGATGCTGGAACAAAAACAATAGAATTGATCATTTCGAGCGACAGAAATAGTCTTGCCGGTCACTCTTTCAGAGGTTCGGTCTTGTACACCGACTTGGATTTCAGTGCCAAAAAATACAACAGCGTTTCTTGCGTTGGAGTAAACTTTGCACGTGTTTCCCAAGTGAAATCGTTTCTTTATGGTCTCTCTCCAGAATATGATCCGTGCTGTGAGTTCCCGTGCCAGCACCAGGGCGTGTGTTTATCTCTAGCAGACAAGAGCTACGTCTGCGATTGTACCAACACTGGTCATTACGGAGTCAACTGTACCACGCGTAAGTAGTAAACATTTTTGCACCAACACGGGTCATTACGGCGTCAACTGTACCACGCGTAAGTAGTAAACATTATTGCACCAGCACGGGTCATTACGGCGTCAACTGTACCACGCGTAGATAGTTAACGTTATTGCTCCAGCACGGGTCATCACGGCGTCAACTGTACCACGCGTAAGTAGTAAACATTATTGCACCAACACGGGTCATTACGGCGTCAACTGTACCACGCGTAAGTAGCAAACATTATTGCACCAACACGGGTCATTACGGAGTCAACTGTACCACGCGTAAGTAGTAAACATTATTGCACCAGCACGGGTCATTACGGAGTCAACTGCACCACGCGTAAGTAGTAAACATTATTGCATCAACACGGGTCATTACGGCGTCAACTGTACCACGCGTAAGTAGTAAACATTACTACACCAACACGGGTCATTACGGCGTCAACTGTACCACGCGTAAGTAGTAAACAAGATTCCATCTTGCGAGTATCAATGGTGTTCTATCTTGTTCCTTAAAGCATGAACTAGAATCATCTAGCTAATGTTGTCTCATCTCTTTTGTGAAAATGCGAGGCTACTGCAATGTACCCAGCGTGAATGATTGCTTTTATTTTGAATGAGACATGAGATTCCCTCCATAGTGTCCATCATCCTCTCAATATTTCAACACTTCTCAGAATACGTTCATCACTACTTCTGAAGCACTGACGTAAATTTAAATGCTTGAAAATTCTACATTGTTATACGTTCATCACTGATTTTGAAGCACTGACGGAATTAAAAAATACTCTCGATCGCTCAAAGATTCTATATTGTTATACGCTCATCACTGTTTTTGAAGCACTGACGTAAAGTTTGTTGTCCCGGCGCAGCGACGTGGTCGACGTGGCTAACGACGAAGCTGCGGCCAGACCCGGAGGTGCTGCACACGTGGCTCACGACAGACTGGTGGGTCTGGAGCCTCATCAACGCCGTGCCGGCCCTCAACGACATGGCCATGAAGTATATCTTCCTCTGTGAGTGATCCCTAACTACTGGTTAGAGTTCTGTGCTGCTCGATGTTTGCTGTGTATTTCTTCAATTTATGATAAATGTTCATCTTAGTTGGTAATGAGCATCAACTCGCTGTCAGCCTCGATGAGTGATATAGTTTATTTTATTCTTACCTATTTTCGTCTATGATTTCGTGATACGTTTGGATAATTTATCACCTGAATCCCTTACTGATGCTATGGCTTTGTATCTTTGACCATCTGATGGTGGTATATTTAAAATGATGAGGAAGCTTATATCACCATCACTCATCACAATACCATGTCTAGTCTTCCATTTCCAATCTGAATAATCAAAGCGCCATAAAAATCTCAAATAATTCCGTTAGTAACAATCTGAATAATCAAAACGTTATAATTCCCTCATATAATCATGTTACATCGAATAGACATTGAAATATGCTAAGTTTTGCTCGTATGTTCCTCCCCTATGGACAAATCAGCCCGAGGAGACATGATAGACTCCCCGGTACGATTCGAAAGCGACCACCCGTACACCACGCTGGATTCTTACTTCAATGAGACCTATTACGCCAGGACCCTTCCTCCGGTACCTCTGCACTGCCCCACGCCCATGGGGGTTGTCGGTAAGCTATTTTATATCTAATACATAATTTTCTGAAGTAACAACTCTTGAAATAACTTTTTTACAAAGTCATGAATGATTTTTCAACCATAGTGAATCCTCATTACCTAAAATGAGTACTTCTAACATATTTTTGTCATATTACAATTCTCCAATTTGATTCGATATCCTGAACATTTATTTGAGCTGTGAAGTTACCATCGTTTGTGTTGTGTTTTTAGGTTCAAAAGATTATCCTGATGTGGACGAGCTGATTGCGAAGGTGTTCCAAAGAAAGGAGTTCATACCAGAACCTCACGGCACGAACCTCATTTTCCAATACTACGCCCAGCATTTCACTCACCAGTTCTTCCGAACAAACTACACAATGGGACCTCAGTTCACGAAAGGAAATGGTGGGGTGAGTACCTCATTAAGTATTGCACCGCCAAGCGTTTTGCAATTGATGTCGGGTATTTTTTTTGCTCAAACGGTCTCTTCTGAATGTTATCCTACTCTATACGTGCAGGTATGAATAATTTCAAAATAGTTTTCGACTGAACCGATGTCATGGTTCGTGAATTTAAAGAATTCTATTTTTTAAACATGAATAATTTTTTCTGTATCGTATGCGAATTTAAATTTTTCAAAAGTTTTCTGTCATTGACGCTCTCTAATTCCAATGTTACTTTCTACCTCCAGGTCGACGCTTCGAACATTTACGGTTTGACTGAAAATCATCGTCGGAACATCAGACTATACAAGGATGGAAAGTTGAAATACAGGGTGAGCTTTGACGAAATTAACTACCTCATTTCATCTGTGCTGTTCTTGTTTTACGCCTTCTTATTGAATAATTCAGTATCTAACTTTAATTTTTTCTAAGACGTCAACAGGTTTAACAACCTTAATATCAATGCTGACCACGTTAACGAAGTTCTAATGTGTAAAAATTTACCTAAGTTTTACTTTTATGAACACATTGGGCTCAGGTAAGTTTTTTCTACGATTTTACATACATGCTTGATGATTCTCGTTGTGTGTAGGACATCAAGGGGCCTGATGAGAATTTATGAAACCTTGCTCAGTATTACTGCGAAACACGAAATATTTTCGTTCATTGTGGTTGCTGATGTTTGCATTCAAAGCGAATGCAAACGAATGCAAGTGAGCCTTTAGGTGAAACTTTCTTTCATATATATTTGTCCCCTGATGTTTAAACGTGAGATGCAAGAACTGTAGTATGAGCAAGGCGAAGCCAGGATAACACAAGTGTGTATCAAATTTGTTTTTAATACAACTGTATTGAATTATACTGAGAACTATTTTGATAATATGAATCGCACTGAAATTTAGCTCTCGAAGGATGATTCCTGAATATTTTACATGCTCAATTAGCCACGTGAACATTTTTCCGCCAATGTAAAAATGCATAGAAATTATGTCCTTTATATTTTCGATTGCTAAAAACCGCTCTGTTCGAACTAACTTCAGAAAGACCTTTTCAAAAGAGCAAACCCATTCACGGTGTTTATAGCGAAGGTGACTCGCATAGTAAGCACATTACTCGCGAAGTCTGCCTTTTAGCCTGGCTTCATATCATTTTGCAACGTTTAACGCACCTTACAAGTTATTTTCTGCGCACGCATGTTGTTTAGCACAAGTGGCAAGCGTTCTAGGGCAAACATTTGCACTGCCGTGGTGCTAACGTGGTCTGTGCTTTGTTGTTCGGGCTCAGGAGGTGAACGGAGAGCATTTCCCGCCCATGCTGAAGGAGGTGCCGACGCTGGATATGGAATACCCGCCGCAGCTGCCCGTGCCAGAGGAAAGCAAGCACGCACTTGGCCATCCCTTCTACGCCCTCCTGCCTGGCCTTTTTGTGAGTTCTCGTCTTTGTGCGCATTCAATTCTATTTTGTTTGTTTGCTTATTTGTCACCGTACTGTCTGCTGTTTGTGTTTTGTTTGTTTGTCTGTTTGTTTATTTGTCACCGTCCAGACTGATGTTGGTTTTGTTTGTTTGCTTGCCGGTTTGTTTGTCTGTTTGTTTACCTGTTTTGTTTGTTTATCACCTTGCAGACTGCGGTTTTTTTTCTGTTTCTTTGCCTGTTTTGTTTGTTTGTTTGCTGGTTTGTTTGTCACCGGACAGACTATTTCCAGGAAAAGATTGGGCAAAATTGAAATCCCATGTTTCCAGTATTGAGGAAAGTGAAAATTATACTTCGTTTTTGAATTGCAGATTATAATTTGTCTTTCTCTGCCCCTAAGAAAAAAATTCAATTTCTTCTTGGTTCATCTTAAAATTTTAATCACACGCACTGTTTGTGTATCCGGTCTGTGACAAATATTCAGCTTACAAATAATATTTCCTGTTGTTCTTTCCGCACGTTTTTTTTAAGAAACACACTTAAATGATTTCAGAATGTTTCTGTCTTCGTGAGAATTATAATCATCAACCTAATTCTATGTCAGTAATTAGCTTTATGAATATACTAAAATAGGTTATGGGTGGTCTAATTTTATATAATATTGGCCGTTGTATGTTTGCATGCAAGTAAAAATCTACATAGATAAGATAAGACAAGATAAGGGAATTTGGAATTAGATAAGGAAACGTAATCTTGGTAAAAAGCTATGCCTTAGTAATTGCATTTATTTTATTTTTTAAATAGAATTTTTGATTCGCGATTTATGTGTTCTACCAAAGATTTTCAAACACCGTCGTTTTGACTGACAGTCAGAAAATCTTTTAAAATTAAATCTGATGTAGACGTTCTGAAGCTCAAATACCTGCTATCAAACATTGTGGTAAACCTTTAATTTTCCCCCTTTGTATCATAAACCATTAGTAAAAACGATGTTAAAATTGAGTGAATTTCGAAAACTAGTACTGAACGTAACTTCATTTTAAGAAGTTGAACCCTGAAAGAGACTTCGCTGCAGAGGATCGTGCAAAAATTCCATGTGATGTCGTACTTTGGAAACTTCCTACGTCTGTGACGTTCAGAGTCGTCAATCCATCATAATTTGTCATTATTTGGCCTTGTGCAATGTAGGTTGCCATTTTTGGGTACGTGGCTGTGTGGGAGCAGACCTGTTGGTTCTCTCTGCACCACCACCTGTTCATGCGGGCTGTGTTTCTTTGTTCCGACTCTTCATTTACTCTCGGAAGAAACTCGTACAAATGTCTGTTGTTGCTGAAAATCCATTACTGTGTGGGACATGTGCTTACCAACGTGTTAACGTTGGGGTTAAACTAACATCTAATATAACGTTTGGGTTAAAATAACATCTAATCTAATCTCACGTTTGGGCTAAGCTAACATCTAATCTAATCTAACGTTTGGGTTAAATTAGCATCTAATATAACGTTTGGGTTAAAATAACATTTAATCTAATCTAACGTTTGGGCTAAACTAACATCTAATCTTATCTAACGTTTGGGTTAAAAAATGCGTGTTCAATATCTATTAAATTTAACACATTTCTTTCAAACACAGTCGTTGTTGAAGCCTCAAATGTCTTTTAAAGAAAATCGAGGAGACATTTAAATTCTCCTTCATGAATTTAGTGCTAATAGATGCACCCTAAGTTGAACCAGCAAAAAGGAATTGATAATGTTACATTTTGTTGCCTTCAGTCTCAATCAAAGTTTACAATTATTGAATTTTTATGGAAACCGAAACATTCTTTGCTTCTATAGCCAATCATCTAGCATCTTCATATAAAAACGTCAGCAAAAAATATATTCACTAGCGTGCGAACTCTACCTGAAGTCTCTAATCTTGAAGTTGTGTTGAATACGATTGCTTCCTTGGAGCTCGTAAACGAGTTCACTATATCCACAATGTCAGAGGATTCGAAAAATCGTAGTAAATTGGCCTAGTCTAAGCCTGACGTAGCTGAGGCAACTCTTCATACATATGCTGCAACTACTAAGAGCGGATCGTTCAATTAAGACCCAAGGTCAAAGAACAAGATCCTAGTCTCTCTAAAACAATAGTCTTAGGGTGCCATCCTTCATACCAATGAGGCAGCGGCAGCCGTGCCAACGATTCGGCTAATTTTATTCGGTGCTAATTCTACCTTGTTTGCTTTGTCAGAAAATACGGCAAGATGGCAAGCTTTAACTGCTGTCACTGTTTTTGCGTTTGGCATGTGCTGGCTTATTACTGAATTAATGCTTGAAGCCGCCGCAACTTGATCGCTGGTGCTACCTCAAATGGCGCTGCCAAAGCTAACAAGCCGAATAACAGAGCCTAGCAAAGCTGCGTTGATGTCATTGTAAAGAGGATCGGGGGTAGTCCTAACTGTTGACGCTGTGACCGTCATGTCTGAATTTAGCCATTGTTACCCAGTCTACCTTTTTCGTCGGGAATCTATGATTTTGCCGTCCAAGTGCAGCTTCTGCGTAGGGCGGCCAAAATTATAGATGTAACGGTGATAACGTTAGACTGGGTACTAGTTGTGTCTGGAACGGATGCATGTCCCAGTTTTTATAACTGTTCAGTATTGAGCAAGTTTTCGACAGTTGTGAGTTTAATATAATTTCAAATCATTGAGTTTAATCGAATTTCAAAATTGAATAGAGTTTAATAGAATTTCAAATCTCGCAGTGAAATTTTGTTAATATTGTTCATATCATTTGAGGTTGCGCCGTTGAGTGATACGGAGTTGCTTTCAGCAGAAGCATGTTGCGGTGCGCGAATTTCTTTGTTTGTGTTCCTTATTTTTTTATTATTTTTAGGTTAATTAGTTTATTTCAAGGATGCCAGGACCCTGAGGGTCTTTTAAACATTCAATAATTTCCATTTAGCTTTTAGATGAATGGCTGCATTCCCTTTAACATTGAGTAATGAACTGCAACCCTAGAAATGAAGAAATGTTTGATCGCAGGCATTTAAGGAAATGACATGATAGCAATGAAGAATGCAGAAATTATGCCTTGAAACTTAATATGAATTAGAGTACAATTGCCTTCTTTTTTGAATAAGAATCATATCATTTTATTGACTGGAAATATTTGGCATTGTGTTCTGCAGGCGTTCTCTACGATTTGGCTGAGAGAGCACAACCGCGTGTGCGATGTGCTCAAGGAAGAACATCCACATTGGGACGACGAGCGTCTTTATCACACCGCCAAACTCATCATCACTGGTGAGCGGTCCGACTTAGTTGTGTCCTGCAACCTTGTTTCAAGAAACAGCTTAAACTTCTCCTGTAGAGTTCAAGTTTTGTCAGTTGTACAGTACTTGTTAAAATTTAGTTTTGAAGATTTGAAAACTATCGACGCAGTATTTATCGCATGTGAAAGTAGTTTACTTGTGGGAATGACTTCTCTCTAACCTAAAAAGTGTACGGTAAAGATAGAGAGAGCGCCGTTATTTTTTGCGTTGTACTGGTTTCATAGTAGTTTACGAAACGTACTTATATAAAATCAAGAAAGAAAGTCTTGTACGTGTTTTGTGGTGATTTAGGAAACGTCCAATGATGTAAATAAATTGCTAAAATTGTTCAAATAGGCTTTGTCTCATAATAGAATGTCTTTTTTTGACAGGCGAGATCATAAAGATCACAATTGAAGATTACGTGCAGCATTTGAGCCAATACAAGCTGGACATTCGCTTCAGGCCGCAAGTGGTTCACAGCACGCGCTTCCAGTTCCACAACCGCATCAACATCGAGTTCGACCACATGTACCACTGGCATCCGCTGGTTCCCGAGGGTCTCACTGTGAGTATTTCTTTTGAAATCAAAATATATATCCTGGAATTCCTTTCATCAAGTTGTGCCTTTAAAGTTGAATTTTTTCATGGATCATGAAATTTTTGAGAGCTGTTTGGAAAAGATGGCATTAAAAACACGTATACGTTCGACATGAAGGAGAGTCATGGTGACACACCACGGTGAGTCATGGTGACGCATTGCGATGTGTCAAAATTTCTCTGAGTGTGGCTAACTCGTTTCAATCTTGGTGCCCTCAGATCAACGACACGTATTATGACTTACGAGAGATGGCGTTCTCAGTGAAGCCGATCTTCACCCACGGCCTCGATGCTTTCATCCACGCCCTCAACACCAACCATGCAGGCAGGGTAAGTGTTCACAAACTGGATGTTATGCTTTTGGACTGGATGATCATTTTGATCAATTCTCGTTGTGCTTTTGAACTGGATGATCATTTTGATAAATTCTCATTATGCTTTTGAACTGGATGATCATTTTAACCAATTCTCATTTTGCTTTTGAACCGGATGACCATTTTGATCAATCTTCATTATGCTTTTGAACTGGATGACCATTTTAATCAATTCTCATTAGGATTTTGAACTGTTTGATCAATTTTGTAAAATTTCATTTATATTCTGTGTTTGGTTTATTGCAAATAATTCGTCGACTAAGTCGATAATTCGTCCCATCGTTTCGACTTAGTTCATTTCAACATTTATTGTGGCCAATGGCATTTTTTTAAATAACTCGATTAACGCTAATTTCATAACTTTTCTTTTTGCTTTTTATGAGAGACAAGATGATGTTTTGTATGGGGCTTGTGCATCAAATGCTTGAAACTAATTATGTGGTGCAGTAACAGCGTATACTGCGAAAGAAGTTATTTATTTACATTTCCTACATATTTATGAAACATTTTACATGACCGTCATAACATCGTTTATTTGAAGAATGTGTGTGAAGTTAAGCCGCTATTTTATTTGATTCGTAAACTATGCGGTTATTTATAACGCAATCAAGTAGTTAAATTAATGTCTGATAAACTGACACATGGGTACTCACGTTATATGATAAGTATAATCAGAAAAAATGTTTAATTATTTAACTCATATCGTAACTATTTTCTTAAATTTCCAAAACATTGAGCTAAACCTAAATAACGGTCAGAGAACATGCAAATCGTGTTTGCGCACTTATTTTGTATGGAACGATTCGATGTGTTCAAAGTTTCTTGTATTTGATGTATCAGTTTCACGCACTTGCAGCATGTGCGGTGAAAAGCAGATGCGGCTCTAAATTCATTCTATTTTACACATCACTTTCATGCACTTGTAGCAGGCACAGTGCAAAGTACACAATATTTTACACTGGCACATCATTTTCATGTTCTTGATACCACCGCACATTATTGTACTGCATATCATGGTACATTAGCACATCATGGTACTGCACATCATGGTGCACATGCACGCTATGGTACTGCACATCATGGTGCACATGCACGTTATGATACTGCACATCATGGTACACATGCACGCTATGGTACTGCACATCATGGTGCACATACACGTTATGATACTGCACAAAGTGTTCACAATCCACGGTATCGTCTAACAGATGGGTCCGCACAATCACGGTCACGTGAACATCCCAATCCTGAAAAAGATGTTGCTCAACTCGCGCAAGATGCGCTTCCAGGGCATCAACGCCTACAGGAAGCGCTTCGGTATGAGGCCCTTCGAGTCTTTCGAGGACCTCACAGGGGACCAGGAGCTGGCCAACATCCTCCGGGGCCTCTACGGTCACATCGACGCCGTCGAGTTCTTTGTCGGTGAGTGCTACCAAAGTGAGGGCTGCCTAGGGGGCGGTGGAGCACCAACTTTGATTCATTTCTCGCTGTTCGTTTTGCGAGAATAGGAGAGAAGTTAATAGAAATTTTTTACTGGTTTTGAAATTGTGTACATTTAGGTATTTTTCAAAGCTCAAATTTTGATTTATTTTTCTTTGTTCATTTTGAACAAATGAGAGAGATGTTATTTGAAGTCTGTGATTAGTTTTGAAATTGTGATCGAACATTTAAGTATTTTTCATGACACTAACTTTGATTCATTTCTCTCTGTTAATTTTGCACGAATTAAAGAAAAGTTAATTGAAATTTCTGATTAGTTTTGAAATTGTGATCAAACTTTTAGGTATTTTTTATAGTATTTGCTTTGGGCAAATATTAGGAAGCGGTTAATTAAAATATGCACGTTTCATTTCGTATATGATGAGCTGATTATGTTTAGTAAAATTATATAGTAAACGAATGTGTTCACTCAGGCTGAAATGAAACCTTCCTACTTACGTGATGAAAGAAATTACTGAACATCATTTAGTAACTAATAAGTATTTAATCATTAACATAAGAGGTTATTTTTGGTAATGAATAGACTTTGAAACTCCCAAAGTTTTTACTTCTTGGTGGAGGCATCGTCTGATGCAGAAAAGACGGATCTTTCAATGATTCATCGCAAAAATTTTTGCCAATAAATTTTCTTTTTATGTAAAGCAGTGACTGAATTAATAGATTTGCTCTCGCTTATGTGCCTTCAATTAATCATTGCAAAAAGTTTTGATTTTTAATTTTTTTCAACCGCTCACATAATTCGTAGATTTATTCTCACTTACGTTTTTTCAATCATTCATTGCAAAAAAAAAATCGATTTAAACTTCCGTCAAATCGGTGACAAAATTCTCGAGTTTGTTCTCGCTTACGTTTATTGAATCATTATTCGTGAATATTTCTGTTTTAACTTCTTCTATAAATTGCTGACATAATTCTCGGATTTGCAATCATTCTCAATCACCCATTGTGAAAACTTTTACTTGTAAACTCTCTTTAAATGGATGACATGATTAACGGATTTAAAATCTTTCATGGTAAAAACTTATGCTTTCAAACTCTCACTAAAGGGGTGACATATTTTTCGGAATTGCAATCATTCTCGATCACCTACCACGAAAACTTTTGCTTCTAAGCTTCCTCGACATCGGTGACATAATTTTCGGATTTGCAATCATCCTCGATCACTCATCTAAAAAACTTTCTCTTCTAAACTTACTCCAAATGTGTAACAAAATTCTTTTACTTTGTGTCACTCAGGCCTGTTCTCGGAACGACCCGGACCGTCACTGACGGGCCTCACAATCGTGAACACGGGCGGCCCGTGGAGTGTGAAAGGCCTCATCGCCAACCCGATCTGCAGCCCCATGTACTGGAAGCCTTCTACCTTCGGTGGAGACAAGGGCTTCGAGATCGTCAACACGGCCTCCTTAGAGAAGTTATTCTGTAGGAATATGAAAAGCAAGTGTCAGAATATCGGCTTGGCTGTGCCCGGGTTCAAGCGATGATTAGTGGTAGAAAAGTATAATTAGTGATTGTAAAGTACCGATGTTTATTTTGTAATATTTGAAATGAAGTTTTCTGTATTGTGCTCTTGTATATTTAACACAAACTTGCTGGTGATGTTGGAACCATAAATGTTATTTCTGCATCTGCGTATTTTTGGTTTAGTACGTACGATTCTGGTTAAGTTTTATTCGCGTTTGAAAAAAATTTTGAACGATAGTTCAGTTCATTGGTAATACACTTTTCCTCTTTTGACTAATTTTAAAAATTTGTTGCTGAATGCTATAGAAATTTTTGTTCCTAAATATAGCCGACATCTTCGTGAATCACAGTAAATGATATCTTCCCAAAGTTCAAACATTTATTTATAAGCATTGAAATTACCTCTGCAGGGAAATTTATTTATGCAGGATTGTGTAATTCCCATTTTGCCTAGTTGTTTTTATTTATACATTAATTATTTTCTCAGCTGTAAGCGTTATCAGCATTCAGTTACTATTTTGCTTTTCATTCTGAAAGGCAAACTTGAGTAATTTAGAGGCTTCTACCGAGAGTTGCATTCTTAGTTCTCTCGAGTGAGTTTTGTTTGTTTGAGTTTTTTTTTGCAATTTAACAGACTAGTATAGCATCAGTTTGTAAGTGGATCCTTGTTAACTTATGAATTTTTGATGCTTGATGTTCAGGCAATGTATGTAATCACTAAAAATTTCTTATTGAAAGTAACTAGACGCACAAATGAAAATGTTAAAAATTGGTTTGCCAAAATTTAAATGAGGGTTTTTAGAGTTCGCTGGCTCGTTGTTAGCATTAAAATAATTTAATCCAGGTTTTCAATAACGAAGTTACCATTGCACAGAATGCTACTGTACATTCTTGTTTAGCTCTGTTTTTCTGAATTGTAAATATATATTTGTTGACCGACACCCCAAGTTTTATTCCCTGCAATTATGTTAGCATGTGCAATTTTTCTATTTTATTCTTTTCTATTCTTAAAACTTCTATAAGATACTCTTTCTCAGTGCGGATTGATGGACAAGAAAGAGTGTTCGTTGGTAAAAAAAATCAAAACTCCAACATTTTTAAACGAAAGTGAAACTAAGCAAATACGGAAAAAACTAAGAAATAGCTGACTTACTCTAACAGTGGTTGCAGAGACGTATAGAAAACATTAAAAAAATTGATGAGATGTCAATACGCCGGCATGGGAACAAATGTCCAGTGACAATCAATCGAGTGTATAGATCACATATGTGAACAATGTGAAAAACAAAAATTGAAAACATTTTTGAGAAGCACAGAATTGGTTCACACTGAAGAACAATTGTACAATTCTAGGTTTTAAAGCTTACTTCAAGTCACTTGTGCGTGAACTCATCTGGATTTCCCACCCACAAGCTTTCAACAGAGGCAAGGGTTGGTTAGTCCTTAATGTCATGAGGCAAAATGATTCCTATCTGCAAAACTTGCAGCAAATTTCCCCGGTAATTTTTGCGTTAGCGGTTTTTGTCAAAGCTCTGGAACGCGTCGGAAGTGCCTCGCGTGACCTTTGGGACCCGTCCTAATCTCGCTACCTGAAACGCGGCATTTCCAGTGCTCTCGATCCATGGAGAGTATGTACCGTTGGTCTTGCGAATTTGTGGATGGCGAACAACTTGCAGAAGTTTTTCGTAAGGAAAGAAATGGATAGTGTTTAGTTGTTACAAACATCATTGCATAAAAATGAACTGTGTGCTCTTTTCAGCTGGTATTTCAGCTGGAATTTGAAATGAAGGTTATAGCGAAGACAATAGACTTAAAATACATCTCTATTAAAATTAGAACGTTTCGATCATCTAGATCATCATCAGCTAAAGTCAGTAAAATGTGGTAAAGGGAACAATGGTATTTCAGCTGGAATTTGAGGATGGAAAACAGCTTGATAGTTCAAGATTTGCGGAAGGAAATAAATGAAATAAATTATATCAATATGTGTTGGTCTTACGAATTTATGGAAGGTGAACGACTAGATAGCTCAAGTTTTGTGGCAGGAAAGAAATGGAATGAATTATTTTAATGTGGGTTGGTCTTGCGAATTGGCGGAAGGCGAACAACTTGCAGAAGTTTTACGTAAGGAAAGAAATGGAATGAATTGGATTAATATGGATAAATGGGATTCAAGAAACTCTTTCATTCTCTTGCCTTCAACTTGCAACATCGCAACGCGGAAGCGCCTTATAATATCAGCAAATACATTTTTATTCTGCTAAATCTCGAGGTTGTCAAGTAAATGTTACAATTGAAGATTAAGTGTAATGAAATTTTTCAATGAAACATGAGTATTCTTTTTTTCCATTGAAGATTCATTGTAGCAAAAACTTTCCAATAAGTTTTTCATTCCTGAAAATAAAACAAAATTATTCTCAACTTAATCTAACTCAACGTTATCTTAATCTCAACTCAAGTCCTGTCTGATGCCTCTGACACAACTTTTCAGTCACACGCAATTTCGATATTTGACCTCCGTTAGTCAGTGCTCTAACACCCTAGTTTTACTTGAACGATTATTATCGTCATAATTTTTATTATATTTTTACTCAGACATCAATCAACAACCTGCCCCTCAATCTGCTCAACTGGAATTGTTCGTATTTTTTGAACCAGGAATTGACCATGTTTCATATACTAATGCTACGAACATTTTCGTGTTGGGATGAGTAGGCCAACTATTTCCGGTAACTCGAGGTGATTGAGACGGGATTGACCCCACCAGACCTGAGGCCCTGAACCTACGACTGTTGACACTTTAACTGCGATTGGTTAAACTGAAGTTCAATATTCAACTCGAATTTAAAGTCAATTGTAGTAAGAAATTTGGAAAATAGCAAACGTTAACTGGACCATGCCTTCACTTAGCTTTAATTAAGTATTTATGAAAATTGAGTTTGTGACTAGTGGTCGGTCAGCAGCATTATTAAAATCCTATCCGTGGCCACCGGTGGCCCACGATGCAGTCAAAGTGTTAAACGTTAAACCCCACTAAGTCAATTCAAACACATGGGGGGTAGACATTTACAAAGGCTAACCGTGAAGTTTGACCACGATTGGTTGGTTATTTTTAGTTTTAACGCATCAAATTTTTCATGTACAATTCAAAGTACCTCAAATAAAGTGCAACGTTTTAGTGACCGATTTAGAAATTACTGAAATATCAGTACAGCGTCTGGAATGACAGATTAACCATTACGGTTCATGAATTAGAATGAATCACAGATCATCCTGAAAATTTTACAATATGGAGGTCTTGAGAAACGAGAACCGAAGCAAAAAATCTAATTTGTGGTCACTGAGGCGTACAAGCTGACGCTACCTATAAATTACCATAAATTAGTTCCCAAAGGAATTCACGAAGAAAAGAATGTTGTCAAGAAAATGTTGCAGAAGGCAACATTTTACGCACACCGCGGTGTCACATTCGCAAGTAGAACTACTCATGAACTATTTCCCTCCTATATGTATTTTTTATCTAGGAAATTTGAAGTTCATTTGATTAGTTTATGGCTGTTGAAATCAACGTTATTATGGTACAGTTTCATTTCAAGCGTTCAATGAACAATACATGAACGAGGGATTTTGTAAGCGCGTTTCCTAATTTCGTATGAATAGAATTCCTCTTATCATGCTGCAGAAAACAATTCCTCTTAGTTCAGAGAGTTTATCGACATAGCTAGCAGAAATAATCAATCGGAATTCCAATCATAATGCAGCGTTACACAAAGGAAAACCGAGAACTGATTAGATATGTCATAGTATTCAAAATTCCTTCTTAAATGTGTCAAAGTTTTTGAAATTTTTCGTTAAATACTTCATGGTTTTCAAAGTTCCTGATCAGATATGTCAAAGTTTTTAAAATACCTGATAAGGTATATCATAGTTTTCGGAATTCCTGATTAGGTATATTATAGTATCCCAAATTCCTGATTAGGTATATCATTGTTTCCAAAATTCTCAGGCTCGACACTGCGATATCTCCCTACAGATAATTACACTTTAGACGAGACCACATTCACTTAAAACTAGCTGCGTTTGCGCAGTCCACTGCCATACTGGACATCCCCGAACAGAAAAACGCATAAAATCTTCGGTAAATTCAACACTTCTGTGACCAAAAAATACGATTTGGTGTATTGATTGCAGCTGCTTATAATTCACTGATTTTCTTCCAAGTTATGCGGTTCACAATTGCCTCAAGTGCCACGTTTATAATTACATTGATAATCATTTTGAATGTCATGAAATGTGTCTCCTGAATAGTTATAATCATGTCCTCGCTCTTGTCATGCTCCAAGGAGTGAGACAAAAGCCATTATTAAAGTTTTTATGAACAGTAGGTATGTTGAACAGAAAGAAAGAGATAGAAACTATATTTTCATTAGAGATGGCATAAAGATGACACATTAGCCCTTTAAATGCAATACAATATAAGATTTAAAAAAATAATGTACTTTAGGATATAAAAATAAACGAAAGAATATCGTATCTTTGGATCAATTTTATTGATAATTCCATTATTACAATCAAATTGTACCAATCGTTTTTCAGTGTCTTAACCAAAAGAGAGGGAAGTGGGTGAGTGAAGAGAAAACTCAGTTAGAAGAGCTTTCTTGCCTTAATTCCAGTGTTCTAATGAGTTCCCTTTTCATCCTATCCCACCTGTCTTCTTCCTTTGATATTATCACCAGAGAGCTGCGCTCTGGTAAAAATGCCTCGGGTACGGAAATGGGGTCGAACCAAGACCTTTCTTGTCTTAACTCTAATGTCTAACCCTTTGCCCTTCAAGGTAGATATGAGACTATCGGAAACGAGAAACAAGTTATCGTATTTATGGAGTTATTTTATTAATCCACAACACTGTTTTAACAATTACAAAATTTTTACGATTACCAGAAAAATTTCTTCAATTCTAATTTTCACGCACGAAAGCAGTAGGTTTCGCTAGTATATACTGAAAGACAGTTGGAACGCACTAGAAAATAACTCTTATATGAGCAGCCTATTGTACTGAATGAATTTCAGAAATTGTTGCACTGTCCAACGGGAAATACACGCAGCAATGCGACGTGAATATCAGCGCAGTAATTACAATGCATGCACGCTCTTCAGCAGGGCTACCCTTTTACGGAAGAAATGACCTGAAACACAACAGCTAATTGCATAAATTTAGTGACTTCCTATGCAACTATATTACCTAGAGTGTGCATTGTTTCCTATCACCTAGAGTTAAAATTCATCCCAGAAACTTCAAGCTTAAAAAAATTAAGAGACGGAGTTCCGTGTCGAAACTTATTTGCTGCAATAATGTGCGATTAAAAAAGCTGATGGCGACCTGTTGAATTTGGCAATGAAGTGCTACTGCTTCTTGAAGCAAACAATGGGACCCGTAACGTAGACGCAGGCACGGGTGAGTGAGGCATGACGCATATAGTGGTCATGGCGCATCAGAGTCCGACGTGACGTTGCAAATATGGCGCACAGCATGAGGCCTATTGCTCCTACATCTACGAGGCATTAATCATGTCGGTGGTCGTGAGCATGATGTGATACATCAAAACTACAATGAATATTACGTTCTTAGTATTTTTAGCATTTCTACAAAATAAGCAACCTTTTGATGACTAATATGGTGAAAATAACCCATAGCCATGAAGTTATCTTAAATTCATTGTGTAATTTTCATATCAAATTACAGGGTTCACCAAATATACTGGCTCACGAAAAAACGCTCATAACTTTCCAGCGGATTCAGCAATCGTAACAATCTTTATATCATCACAAAGAGCATGAAACTGTACAGGACGTGTTAAATAGTTCTCAAAATTGCCAATAACAATTTCAATACAACAGTCAACATGCTTCCAAAAATTTTACACAATACATGCGAACATTGCGGACGTGACTTTAATTATTGTTTTCTCAAAAGCTCACTTCAGAGCTCACTTCAGAGCTCACTTCAGAGCTCACTTCAGAGCTCACTTCAGAGCTCACTTCAGAGCTCACTTCAGAGCTCACTTCAGAGCTCACTTCAGAGCTCACTTCAGAGCTCACTTCAGATCTCGCTTCAGAGCTCACTTCAGAGCTCACTTCAGAGCTCACTTCAGAGCTCACTTCAGAGCTCACTTCAGAGCACTTTTCAATGCTCGCTTCAGAGCTCGCTTCAGAGCTCACTTCAGAGCTCTTTTCAATGCTCGCTTCAGAGCTCGCTTCAGAGCTCACTTCAGAGCTCTTTTCAATGCTCGCTTCAGAGCTCTCAGTAGTCAATGGTGGTGAGGGGTGCCGATCGTCAGAAGCATCACCTCCGGCACCATTGTCAGGAAAAATAACGAAGAATGAGTACTGAGAGTAGCTACTCTGGGACAAAATAATAGATTGACTCAACGAATGCGGAAAAAAGCAAGAACTAAATATGGCTTCTGAAAATCAACGCTTGTGACAGTTTTTTGTTAGAACTTGAGTGTATTTGAAATATCCCAGCTCTCTAGTGACTCCTGCAATTTGAAACTTTTCAAGCTCAGAGTGAAAACTTTCAGTTCGAATTCACCGTACCTCATGAAAGAGATTTTAAATGTGCAGGCGCCGCAAGTTCCGTCCGAAACCCGCTGATGTCACGGGAGACATTTCAACTGTTTCTCTATTTCCT